>BDUI01006006.1:26861-41629 GCA_002335545.1 Apodemus speciosus
TAGGAAAACAACTAAAACCCTCTGATTTAAGAACTCAGGTGTTTTAGTATTATTATATCATCACGTTTTCTTCTGAAAAAAAAAAAAAAAAAAAAAGACAAATAGCCACCATATAGCATGAAGATTTTGGTAGGTTTTCCAACAGTTCAGTGGGTGTTAATATATATGACATTAATATACTCTGAACTACTAAAGCATGATAACCCTCATTATTTATAAATTCTACATTATCTATATTGTGTGAGGTAACAACTCAATGTTATATTTCATAACTAACATTTTCATAAGAAAATATAATAACYCTGGCAGAAACATCAGTGTCTAATGCATGATGAACAGGCATTACACCTGTGGGTGAGCACTAGTGCTCACGACCAGGGCTCTCGAATCAGCCTTCCTTGTACTTCATTCGGCTCACCAGGGGACTCCGGCAGCATTACCACAGTGCTGATTCCCACAGACGGCCTGGACCACAGTATGTAGCGTGCCCCATATTTCCTAACATTCCTGGTTCAGGTAGACTCAAGCTTAAGAGTTAACCCAAGCAAAGACATTTAAAACTCCTTTGGCTGAGGTGTGGGGGTGGGGGGTTGATATTAGGTTTTCTCCTGTGAACATTTTCCCCTCATCACTAAAGCCTAGGGCAGCACCTTCTTCCGGCAGCAGAGAGCCCCCACTAAATCTCTTCCTCAAGCCTGACTGACATTTAGTGGTGGGTCATACAATCCCTCCCCAAGCCCAACAGTCCTTCCTCCTACTGACTGTTGTACTGTCCGCTCTCCAGGCAGCATGGTGTCTACCTGACCCCACTTGCCACTTTCCCACTGTAGCAGACACTGGGCTTGAAGTAGACGCCTTCTCTGCTCCCAGGCTAGCAGAATCCTGGAAATACTTACAGCTGGACTTAAAAACTCATCTTCAAAATATTCAACACAGACATTYGTCTTGAGCTGGGGTGGAGTCTCAGATGCTGGAGAATACAGAGGAACTCATTTCCTCTCTTTCCCAAACTAATGCGTCTACTTTCTTAATGCTCCTAAATAATACTGTTCATCTGAATTACACAATGAACTATAACTAAATATACACATAGGTAAATATAAAMGTGGTTTACGTTTTCTCCTCTTAGGCGCCATCTCGTCATATAGATGAATTCCATGGTATGGTCCTTTCCCATAATTTCACCATTGCACAGCACATCCAACTTTAAAAAATAATTAAAATATATTAATGCAAATATAGTAATATAGAGAATATTTGAATTTATACATTTTCAAGTTTTAAAAGATCCAACATAAAAGTATCAATTTTATAATTTAACCCACTTTGTCAAAGACTGTCAAAAACTCAGATGTAACATGAAACAGCATTTATCTTGTACCATACAACTGTATCTCAAGCTACTACACAATTTATAAATGCAATGCTATCTTGATTAATGTTTTTACAACTCTATAAGTTTTAGACATATGTGGGGACCATTCTTATTGAAAAGTGTAGGAAGCTCATTCTAAATCCACATCTCAGAATCCTCTGAAGTTCCCAGGATGAAAAWGTTTTACCTTCTCCTTAGTTACAGGCATTATAACTACGGTACAGCCCTGTGTTCAGGGCTATCTGGCCTCTCTGAAGTGCTTATGGACACTTATATGAAATGTCAAAACAAACTGCACTGCAAAGTCTCCCTTTTGTTCTAGGCTTTACGAAACCAACCCTAAAGCCTCAAAAAGCCACAAAAACTTTGTCTGTGGGGTTCACTAATACAACAAAGCATACATAAAAAATGTATCAAAGATCCTATAAATCAGTCCTCAAGTTTCTAGTAAAAGAAACTGGTTCAGATTTTAAAGGATGGAGGAGAAAATGAGTTTTAAATACATCTGTATTTAGACATTTAGACAGACTATAATTTTGAACTTGAAGTCTAACACAAAATATAGTCCCAATTATATCAGATATATTAACTATTGATATCTTAGTAATTTATGGTGATATATAAACTTTGAAATTTTCAGTTATTTCATTAACTATTAAAAATAGACAACTCTTTTTCTCTCTTGTCTGTAAAACAAATACACAGACAAAGCTGTTAAGGTGCAATCACTAATCAGGCAGGCTGCATCCATAGTCATTAACAACTTAAGCACTCAGTCCCAATAGCAACGCTGTTAAGGCCATTTCAGACATTTCATTAACTCACACTCTTATACCCTGGGCAGCAGAATAATGGGAAACCAATCCATATCTCATAAAGGAAGCAAAGGACAAGTCCTTTGATTGGGATAGATGAGGAATTGYTTAAAAATGATCACAGTGCATGGCAGAAGACAGAGAACTGTCTTCTAAGCTCGGGTAACTTCCTGAAGACGAGAAAATTAACTTACCAAACCAGATTTTAAAGTAAAACCATGCATGGTATTTTTACATAAAAAAGTAAAGAAACCATATAGTACAAAATGTCATTGTCTATTTTTCACTACAGATGTTATCGAGAAGTTGTTATCTTTTACGTTTACCAAATACAGTGGGCTCTGACACTTTCAGGTTTTTCCTAATACAAACATGTTTCTGGAATTTTTAAAATGATTTATTGATTTTTAGTTCTGAGCATTGGTGTTTGTTTTGCCTGTGTGAAGATGACAAATTGCTTGGAGCTGAATTAGCCAGTTGTGAGCAACCATGTGGGTCTTGGGAATTGAACCCCGGTCACSTGGAAGAGCAGCCAATATTGTTAACCACTAAGCCATCGTTCCAGTCCTGTAGCTAACTTTTTTTTTTTTTTAAAAAAACTGTAGACACAAATTAATAATAATAAAAAAAAATGAACCCAAACTAGTCATCAGTCACACGAGACATTTCCATTAGCTTCAAGATTAGACGCTTCCTCAGACAGACACCTGTGTGCCAGGGTCTGTGCTCAAACCCCCTCACACCTCACTGAGAGTCTTGTGAGAYGTCGCACATCTCCAGGGTGTGCCTGGACTTTGGCCCTTGCTCTGGCACCACTGGGCAATCAGGAGTCTGCCCATACTTTCAATCCTCGAGGTTCCTGCTGTGTCCTCCAAGGCTCAGGGGACATCACAGAAAAGCAGACAGAAAGACTTTAAGAACCAGAGGATGGGAAGGTGGGCAGCAAAAAGAAGTTGCCTGGACACAGCCTCCGCACTAATGCACTTCCTGCTGCTGCAATGATCTACATAAGACTCGCACGAGGCTAGGCGGAGCAACATTCCATCGCAGAAGGKWGCAGAGTCCATGAGCCCCACCGCATGCCGGGAAGAAGGGCTGCAGCCAATGGAAGCTGTCCGTGATCCAGTAAAGAACCTCTTATTCAGGCTCAGGTAAGAAACCCTTACTAAGTTCAGTGGATGACACACAAAAAAAGGTTCAGAGGTAGAAGCACTGAGAAGGGTTCCAACCCAAGAAGGGATGGCGAGGGAGAGGCTGGGAGAGCAGCTCTAACTCACTATACAAATGCCTAAAGCTGCCAAATAGCAAAACAAAACAGTGAAGAAGTGACATATCTTAAATGTTGACATTGTAAAAAAGAAACTCACTTAGCTTTGTGTACTTTGTGAGTATTAAAAAAACCTTTAAAATATCTCCTTCAGTCACAAATGCATCAATGCGATTACCTTGTTATGAAATTTACATAAATTTTACATTCTAAAATTTAATTTTAAACATGAAAAATAAACATTTTCTATAAAAAATTAGTTTGACTACATTCTTATTTTACTTCTTTTGCTAGAATTTTGCTACAGATCAGAATCATCAAAATCACAATTAGAGATGATTTTACTTACCTCATAAGAACTTGGAAGTTTTAGTTTTAAACTTAGAAACTTTTTAATAGTTCCTACAGTAACTCGTGTAGAACAGCGAATGAATTTCTTCATGAGACCCTGAAGGAAACAAATGACAATTAAAGACTCTCATCTGTTTTTACCGAAACCTTCAGCCCTCCAGGCATGGAGGCGTATACTTGTAATCCCAGCATTCAGCAGGAGAAGGCGGGGTCTCAGTTTGATTCTGTTGTAGCAAAGTGAGACAGTCTCATTAGGCCACCCCAAACCAACTAAACTAAACCAAACCCACCCCAAAACAACTAAATTAACCCACCCCAAACCAACTAAACCAAATCAAATCCAAACCAACTAAACCAATCCAAAGCCAAAGGCACGAATTTCACTATATATTTTGAGTATTTTCTAAATGTAAAATAAACACTTTCAATTCTCATAAGCAAAAATGTTCCTAATTAGTCTATTTTTACATGACATTCTTCAAGAATGTCATTCTAGTGTGTGAATTAGCAAAACCCTGCCAAGTAAGCAGTCTGTTTTTCTCTAACATTTTTTTCTATAAAGAAAGCAGAGTTTAAGTAAAAGCACAAAAAATATCAATATTTTGTTAAATGACGTCACTTCTGAAAGCATGAGAGGCACTGGTTAAGTACAATGGACCCTATAATAATGTTAGCGATAGAAGTAGTTTGACATAAGATGTGGGAGAGTTCTAGATACTGCAGAAAGGCATCTGTCCCATCCACAGCCCGGCTCGGCACCTGCAAGCTGTACAGCGTGGGCTCTGGGTTGAGGAAAAGCATTCCCCAGGGCCAGGCTGCGGCATGGCGCTGTACATCACTGTTCTGTATGCCTGACGCATYTCGTTTTACACGAAGACAGTGCTTCTGAGTCACTCTTTAAGCTTGAACAGAGCCCTTCCCCCRCTGACCTGCATAGCCTCCCACAAGTTATTAATAATTCAGTTGTCAAAACAGTTAAGGGAAATTTTTAGGACATGACAAAAGAGTGTTTCTAGAATTCATAATTCAATAGTCTGACACAAATCTAACAAAACTCCAATCTGTATTATATAAGAGTTGATTTGGAAAAACTTAGAAATAAAAACAAGGAGCGCGTCTTCCAGGAATACTTTATAATGAACCAAATGACACGTGCTCTACTTCCTGGCTGTGTGAACATCAGAACTACTGTACAGCCAGCTAGACAGACGGCATGATTTTAACTTCTTAAATGGAAATATAATACTATAAAGTCACTGTCTAAAATGAACAATTTAGTAGTTTTTGTAAAGTTGTTCAACAATTACGATATCTAATTCCAAAGTTTTCCTTGTCCTCTAAAGCAATCCTTTATACAGGAGCAGYTAGCAGTTACTTCACAGTCCTGTTCCTACAAGCCACCTAGCAACTACTCATGTGTCTCGTGACAGGCCTTTTCTTACTAATTATATCATTACCACATAATGAATTCATTTGCTTTCTATGCTCAAATATATTCATTGCAAGATTCTGATTAAATGAAAATCTAAGTTAAAATTATTTGCCTTTAATTTCCCAATATAAAGTACCATTATTAGTAACATAATAGCAAAGAAATTCAACCCAAAAGACCAATAGATTAGCAAAGATGAAGAAAATTAGAAACAAAAAATAAATATGAACTTGTGCATAAAACAAAGTACAGAGAGAGCCAACATCCTCAGTGACTAATACGTGCTTGGACAAAGTGACAAAAGTTTACCGAAGAGCTAACATTGTGAATATGTATATGAAAGCTGCTGCCAACTAAAAACCAGGACACACCAGGTTTGTGTGCTGAGTTTTCAGATCCTCTAAGAGTTAGAGCAATGTTTYGTCAAACTCAGGAAACAGGATGAAAACAAGGACAATATAGAAAATAATGGAAGTCCTGAAGGACTTTATCCACCCATAGGCACTTGATAACACAGCTTTACTTCAAAACCTACTGTTCTATTAATAAAATATATTAGCCAYGACATGAGGCTTATAGAGCATTAAATAAAAGTAGAAGACTGCAGAATATGATTTAGATTAGGACTGGAGAGATGTCTCAGCAGTAAAGTCGTCAGCGCTCTTCCAGAGGGACTCAGGTTCAATTCCCAGCACCCACAGGGCAGCTCACAACCACCTGTGCCTCTAGGGGTCCTGACACCCTCTGCTGGCTTCTGCTGGCATCAGGCAATCACGTGATGCACAGGCATACATGCAGACAAACCACCTTCACATATGTAAAGATAATAAAATGGTTGGAGACACTGCTCAAAAAAAAAAAAAAAATCAGTGAGTTTTGGCTGCTGCATTTTAAAAGTTAGCCACTAGATGGCAGCAATGTTCTGGGATGGTGGGATGGGTGGGAGGACACGGAACCAGGAAAGCTAAGCTCGGGCTGTTCCCAGATTTGGAATTTTAGATATTCAACTGCATTACATTAACACAAAACAGCGAAAGAAATGACTTCTGCCCACTCACCTTCACTACGTTGTCCCCCGACTGCCCATTATTTCGTAAACAGTCCAGACAGATCGCAATTTGAGGGTCACTTCTGTGATAGTCCTTATCATCTTGGTTTTCATCACCTTCTTCATCTGTTTTAGATTTGTCAACCTTCGAAATGTCATCTGTATAAGTGAAGCAAGACTCATGTAACCCAAAGTTTAAAGTCAAGCAATAATATGGCACCTACTAAAGCAATAACCAACCTAAAATATTTTATAACTTCTCAGAAGAATAACTGAAAATATCAATACTTTTCAAAACCCCCCAACAAACTCAACAATGGAAAATTCATCAAAAGCCATCAGAAACTTTAAAAAAAAGTGTAAGATTTCCAGACTTATATAGATATTTTGTATATCCTGGTTTATAAATTTTATCTTCCTTTTCCTGTTTTATATCTTTTCAAAATATTTTTCGATTTGATCTTTAATTTGGGGTGAGTTTCACTGAACTATGTTGTTTGGTTTATAAAAGACAGTGTCTGTACATGGGTTCGGTGTAAACGTGGAAAAGGAAGAACCATCTTCTCATCTTTGTAACATACAGTGTAAGATTCTGGATTAAGAAAGATTCTAGATTAACTATATTTGGTCACAAAAATGGCAATTAGTGGCTAGGACACTTTAGAAAGCAAATAGGATACAAAATTCTTCCTAATTCAATAACAGATGTGTTCAAATGTGTTAACACTAAGCTGGTATCCTCTCTAAGTTCTCAGAACTTGAAATTATTTATAAAACCAAGAACAGAAAAAAAATCAGATTTTAAAAACATGCTTTGTAGCCAACTTAACATGTTAAAATTTTAATTTAGAAAATCCGAATATATTTCATATCAAAATTCATTTATAATGTTACACGAACACAACTGTACTTATTGATACATTTATGGAACACCTTGAACGTGTTAGGCATGCAATGTGCTTACTCTGAGGCAACAATAACACAATTAAAGGGCATGAAGACTGAACAGGAACTACCCCTCGCCACAGGAGCATGTGCTTGAATGGTGGTGCTGTCTGGGAGGATATGAGGTGCTGCCTCGCYRGAGGAAGTAGGCCACTGGGAGTGGGTCCTGAGGTTTTACTACCAGCTCCACTTCCTGGTCTCTTCTCTGTGACAATGGATTCAATGTGATCAGGAGCCTCCTGCTCTTGCTCCCATGCCTTCCTTCCCTGTCATGACAGTGCCCCTGAACTGTCAGCCACAGAGTAATCAACTTCCTTTCTTCTTCCCTTTCATCCCCTCCTGGTTGCTTCTTGTCAAGGATTTTGACACAGAAATGAGGAAGTAACAACTACAAACAGTTAGCCATCTTCATAGTTATGGAGCCAGGGCACAGGAGAAGGTAAAAGGGCAAGCACAGGACTCGGGGTAAGCGAAAGGTGTGACTGTGTAAGAGTCTACCTAAGCCGAATATGAAAAGTCAGCTAGCCAAGAAGTACTTTCATAAAGTTCCCCTGCCAAAGAGAGGCTAGACAGTAAAAGCCTTACACTGTATCTAACAAAAGTGGGAAAATGGCTCTTTTTACCACCCTCATTTATTTACCCAGAACCCATGTACAGACACTGCCTTTTATGATCCAAACACCTAGATCAATGAAAAGCCTTCCCCTCTACAAGTCAAGTCTATTAAAGCTATTTTTCCCACTATACATGAGAAAAAGGAGACCCAGCATCTCCTCATCCATCTTAAATGGCATTGTTTTTCTGATACTTTATAACTCATAAAAAGTCCTATATGACCTGGGAGACTAAGTTCACATATGCAAAGAGACCACTTTGATTTTAGAATCCTGAATGAGGGCTGTGTATAAAAACATGAAGAATGATATCATTTTATAATTAGATATCCTTTTTGTGGATAATATATATACTAAAAACCTACTCTCTGGCCACTAATATGTTTCACTTTGCTGAAATTATTATTGTTCCTGTGTGTAAATGTGTGCATGTATGTGCATGTGTTCATGGAGGCTGAGTCAGTCTTGGGTGCTCTTCTTCAATGCTATCTACCCYGTATTTCCTCAATGCTATCTACCCAGTATTTCCTCAATGCTATCTACCCTGTATTTCCTCAATGCTATCTACCCAGTATTTTCTCAATGCTATCTACCTAGTATTTCCTCAATGCTATCTACCCAGTATTTCCTCAATGCTATCTACCCTGTATTTCCTCAATGCTATCTACCCTGTATTTCCTCAATGCTATCTACCCTGTATTTCCTCAATGCTATCTATCCTTTATTTCTGAGGTGGGGGTTCTCACTGGCCAAAACTATGTGTGCAGGTACATATGTCAATGTCAGGGGACAAATCTCTGAAGTCAGTTTTCTTTTGTCATCTTGAGGGACTAAGGGACCAAAGAAACTGTGCAAATACTTCTACCCACTAAGCATCTTGCTGGCCCGTGCCTCACTGTTTATGTGACTTCTAGGGATCAAACTCAGGCCCTTGATTTTGAGGCAAGTATTTCACCCAATGTGCACTGGCGCTTTCTCTCTCTCCTCCCGCCTCCTTCTCTGTGTCCGTCAGCCTCCCTCTCCCTCCCTCCCGGTCCTGCTGAAATTATTAATTATTACCTAGGTCTCTGAGTAGAAACCTGGACATTGGGCCAGGTGATGGGAACATCTTGATGAGTACACAGAGACACTAGCTGACAGACTCAAGACCTAAGCAGGAACCTTTGGCATTCCCACTGTGTTCACTTCAGAGCGTCAGAGCGCAACAAATCCTGATTTGGCTCTCAGCCACATTTCACTTCCGTCTCCTATTAAAGTGCCGTTATAAGTGAAGTAAAATTGGAATGCTCTCATGATTGAGGTGCACATTAAGACTGGTTCTTACTTCAGACTTTTATTTTTTACTTCAGACTTTTTTTCTGTCCTGAAACTATTGCTATTATCTATTCAGTTTTCTTCTTCCTTTTCTTCCCAAAGTCCAATTTCCTCTTTCCAAAGACCTCCAAGAGGAGCCATGCAGCTCTGCATAGATTTAGATGAAATCTCACACAGGGCTGCAAGAGTCTTGTATAGGAAAACTGTGAGTGTGGAAAGACATTACTCTACCAACATAACAAAAACCAGAACAATGAGAGAAGCTGTCGGAAACACAGTTACCTTGCCCATTTTCTTGAGGTTTATTTTTCTTCCAAAATTCCAACTCACGCTGAAGTTCTTCTAATTTGAAGGAAAAAAATATGAAAACCATAGGAACATGAAATCTTTAATGGAAATACAAAACACAAAAACAAGAATTCTGCAGAACCTAAAGGGAACTTACGTTCTCGTAGTCCAGGCACCAGCTTAAATATAATTTCCTCCAGCGTGTTATCCAGCCTTCAGAGGGTAGGCAGTGGGGACAAACAATGACGATATCAAAACCCAATATGCAAACAGTTTGCCATTTCTTATACATATTATACATATTATGAAACACATGCAGAAGATTTTAGTGTATTCACTACACCACTGTTGCCTGCACACAGAGCACATGTACTTCTAGAAGCCTTCCTCTGATGGTACACTAATGGGGAAAAACAGTSCCTAAGTTCCCAGCCTTCTGTAGATGTACGCTGTGCACTCCTTCCCTTGTTTAAGAGGTAGATCTAAGATCTTGGAGAACTCCCAATTCTACCCCAGAAAACTGCTTAGAGCAAAAAGAGTGTGGACAAATGACACTGAGCTTGGACTTAGCCTCAGTCTTCTGGGGGACAGCATTTCTGTGCTCATTAGACCAGCAAGGGGAGGGCTGCACTGCCTGGCTGTCAGGGTGTACGTCACTCCAGTGCCATCCATCCCAACACATGGCCGCACACCGTAGTCACCTGAGGTTGCAGGAGTGAGCAGAGCTAAGGCAGAGGGCTCACTGGCCCACACCACTGGTGAAGAGAGGGAAGGCGGCCATGAAGCACTAATGTAGGTGGGCTCTGTCACGCAGCAACAGTTAACAGTCCCACTCTTCAAATCCGTATAATTTTTATTCTTTTCTAAAAACAAATGCTCTCCACTTCATTTTCTGAGAAATGTAGTYGGTCTGACCATCTTGCTCCACAGATAAAAGTGCATCCATCTTGGTCATTTTCTTTCCCTGTCCCTGACTTTGTTTCCTCAGCCATTCTTCTGCTCTTGCTCCAGCGGCTAAGAGCTCTGCTCTTCTCTGACATCTAACATCTAAAGGACAAAGTCTCTTCCGTAAGGGTCCTGTAAGGTCTGGAGATGCGAAGGTGGCTCGGCAGTTAAGAATACTTGCTGCTCTTGCAGTGAGCGGACTGGAGGTCAGTTCCCAACACCCAAGTGGATAGCTCACACAACTGCCTATAACTTTAGGTCCAGATCTAATGCCTTTTTCTGGATTCTGCATATATCTGTTATAGACACATACATATATGCATGCATGCATGCATATATACATGTTTCTTAATTTTCTTTCAACCTGCATTTTTTTGAAAAGCATAGTTTGTTGTGTCTGTTATATACTGTTATTACCTTCCTAAACTTCCTGTTAATTAGTCCCTAGGACTAGTATAGTTTAGTAGCAATCTGACAGCATGGTGTAACATGAAGGCCCTGAAATTCCCTTCCTTCATTTTCATTTTTTACCCTGTCTATGTGCCTGAATATCGTTTTATATCCAACTAAATTCAGACCCCAGTGCTGGGGAGGAGGTTCCAGGTCTCTTCACAGATACCAAGTCTGGATGGTCAAGTTCCTCACAGGAACCCTCTGTAGGACTACATATCTAAGACACGCTTTCTCTAGCTTCAAACCAGTGTATGTAGTCCGCATATAGTAATACAATGTAAGTGCAATAGTTAATGTATTTTATTGTTTGGGGAATAATGGCAATTAAATGTTCAGTACCGAAGCAATGTTTCTTGCTAATATATCTGATGGATGGATGGCCAAATCCCCTGGAGGCAGTCCTCCCCTTACTCCACCTTCCGTATTTCCAGGGTCCTCCTCTAGTTTGAAACTCGAGTGTGGGCAGTTAGCCGTCTCACACCTAAGCTCTAATTCTGTATTTCTAAGAGATGCTGAACAACTCAGCCATCTCCTTTTGCCCATTTATGTCAAGACATCTCATCAAAGCCTCCAGAGTGGCACAGACCAACCCTCGGCTGCTTCACCCAAAGTTTTATATGGTACTACAACATCCCGAACAGGCGTAAAGTGACGGCACTGACTCCTTCCTGTCATGAGCCTTAGAGATCTACTTCAGTCTGTCCCCATCTCTCCCTTCTTAATCACTCCATATCATCCTTCCTTCTTCTGTCCCATCACCTGCCAATCTCTTTTTTCCCAGCATACATTTTTTCCTACTATTACTTTCCTGATAATTTTATTATAATATCTTTATCCAACCTAGTTCACCTCCATCTGAAATAACTGAAGTCACTCCGAGAATTCCAAGAGAAAGTTGCCATTCTAGTTGCAGATACATTTCCTAAATATTATGTAATCTTATTTAAAACTTTTATTAAAAGATTTAAAAATGAAATAAAATGCTTTAAAAAGATTTTAAATGCCCAAGATCTAAAGTATGTTCAAATAGCATAATACGATATTTCAAATGTATATAATTAATGAAAATCAAGACAAATATGAAATATATTTCTTTACCTTAACATTTCTAATGGATTTGTTTCATGAACTTGGTTGCCACATCTTGGACAATCATTACTGTCTTCAAAGTGCTGGACAATACAGGTCTTACAGACTAGGAAGAGATAAGATAAAAGGTTAGAACTACAAACTTATAGAATTATACCACCAAAAGCAAAGCCCACTGGCATAATATCAAAAGAAAAATCTCAATTTACTTATTGTTTCTATTAATATAAACTAAATATACTCTACTTATATAAAAATGTGTGTTTTATAGAAAAGGATCTTAGTAAAAATTGTTACTAAGAGAAAAGTAAAAATTGTTAATTTTGCTATTATTTCTTTCTTTCGCTAACAGTTTATTKGAATGYAATACAAACTGTTCTCAAGAAAACTTGAGGGGCTGGACATGTAGCTCAGGGATAAAGTGTATTGTCTGTGAGGCACCGACTTTAATCTACAGCACGGGAAAACAAAACCCTTTCAAGTTTTCAACATGTTTGGATTGCTTATACCACCGGGGTGGCTCCTGGGACAAAGCAGCAGTTACCATAGAATTTCTGGACTCTGATGAACATGATGAACTTGTGATCACAGGTGCCACAGTGTCACAAAGTATACTGTACAGGAAATGGTGTCATGTTGGCACAAAGGCACAAGAGGTGAACTGGAGATGACTGAGACGTGGACAAGGGTGACTAGAATTTAAATAAAGATTCTAAATAAAGACTACAAGTTCAGAGCAATATGGCAGCACAGCCCACATTTCCTCTCAACAATTCTAACCTCTGTGGTCATGAATTCCTTTTATCTTTACCTAAGCTTCTGTTACCTTGTAAGCCAACTGCACTGTCCAAATGTGTCTTATACAACATCTCAACATCTGAACTATGAAACTGCAATCCGACCCCTACCCCAGTAAGTTCCCTTTCCATAAYAGTCTTTATGTAATTCACATCTTCTCTGGGTACAGACCTGCTTCCTTTTGTTTGATAACTGTACTCCAAGCTACTCTCTTCCCTGTCCTTACGCTCTGACAGAAGATGTTTGTTTATCTGAATGACTGGTCAAGAGCAAACACTGAGATTCCTACCACTGAAATTAGGTCTGAAAACTCAGCATATCATACACACTGCCTAGAGCAGCAATAAGGAGAACACTGCCAGGCATTTAATTTTAAAATTACTTGGTAAATATGGGAAATAACATCACTTATTTTATTTAATTGTTCATTTATTCAATGAACTGAATGGCAGGCATTACACTGGGAACTGGCAGTGCAGGAATAAATGGCATAAAGTCCCCATCCTTAAAGAGTGGTTTATGCTTAGTAAGGCATACAAATTTTAGTTAATGGTAAATGGTAGCCTTATCTCCGTTTCTCTTAAGAAGGTAGAGACAGAGCCCTGGTGTCTGGCAGCTGTGTAGATGCAATGATCAGGGCAGGCTTCATAAGGAGTTGAAATCAACAGGTCGTTCTGTGTCCTTTGATGAGGGCACGCACTTAAGTCCCATATATTTCTCTTAAGTACAAATGTTAGGGGCCGTAACCTACTCACTGTAGTTCTCCTGGAATCTAGGTGGAAGACAACATCAGAAAGCATGTTTTAAAACTAAGATAATACAAGTTTGTCCAATATAAACTAGAGAAGTATCTGTTTTGTTCTTCATACTATACTGACCCCTAAAGGGTTTACTTAAAAAATTGTTTGTTTGCTGGGCGGTGGTGGCGCACGCCTTTAATCCCAGCACTTGGGAAGCAGAGTCAGGCAGATTTCTGAGTTCGAGGCCAGCCTGGACTACAGAGTTCTAGGACAGCCAGGGCTACACAGAGAAACCCTGTCTCGAAAAAAACAAATTGTTTGTTTGATACAGGGCCTCCAATGGCCCAGACTGGCTCTGAATTCATTATTTTTGATCCTCCTGTTTCCATCTCTCAAGTACCTGGGATTACAGGTAAGTACTACACCCAGATTCCAAAAGGGTTCTCAAATGTTTGTTYAAAAGCCAAAATAGTCTCTTAGAGGRTTGCCTTGTTAAGTCACACTGGAACAGAACAGAGGGACAGAATTCCTTTACAAAATTCCTGGTATGTGCTCTTTCCCCAGAGTTACTAGCTAACTCTGAAATTTAAGACAGGTAAGAATCGGGAGTAAAGGGTTTTGACGAAGTCTGATACTGCTATTATTGACCTGGAGCTCTGATTCTTGGGGTTCACTCAACAAACTCATCAATCCATGGTTGTCTACCAGTTGACCAAACATAGGTACACAGCATGTCCACAGCAAATCCTCATTAGGGGCAGCCAAGACTCTGAGGGTTAGACCCTACCCTAAGGGACACCAATGCCAATCTAAGGTGTCTGATCAAAGAGATGTCAGGCTGAAGCATCCAGAGGCACACATAGTTCTAAACATAAGGTGTGTGAGTTGCTTATGGTCAGAGCAGCACCAGAACCCAGAATGCTGATGAGGAATACTTATCTAAAATCTAGATCTGGACTGTTCAAAATGGTAGTCAATGGCCACATGCTGTTACTGAGCACTTGAAATGTGGTTAATTTGAGATGTGCTATAATTGTAAATACACATTAGATTTAACATTTAATATAAAAATAACCAATAATTTTTATGATATTATATATTGGAATGACAGTTACTGGGTTCAATACTAAACTTACTCCTTTTAAATGTGACCATAGGATATTCTAATTTTTACTATTTTGTGCAGATGAATGTGTTATCTGCATGTATCTCTGTGCACCTCAGAGGAAGGCATGAGATGCCCTGGACCTGGAATTACAGACAGTCGGGAGCCACCATGACAGTGCTGTCAATA
>BDUI01006007.1:58011-72217 GCA_002335545.1 Apodemus speciosus
TGATTCCGACATGGAGGTGGTGGTGGTGGTGGTTCTTTCTGAAGAACCTGAGTTTTATTCACAGGACCCATGTGGTAGAATCAGAGATGGATTCCTACAGTTTGTCCTTTGACCCCCCCTCCACATGTACACAGTAAACGTGTGACACCAGAAACAACATAAAGAGGGAAGAGTTTATTTGGGCTCACGGTTCACAGTCTGTCATTCCAGGGAAGCCATGGGGGCCGGGAATTGACATGGCCTGTCAGTTGCATCCATTGCCAGGAAAAAGAGAAGAAGGCTTTCTTTCTCTTTCTTGCTAAGTGTGGGACCCCAGCCTGTGAGATGGCACTGCCCGCACTCAGGGGTTCTTTTCCTTCCCAGTAAGTATCTCCTGAAACTCCCTCACACATCCATGAAGAAGTCTGTTTCTACTCTGATTCCAAGCCTGCTCACAATGAAGATGAACCCGTGGCCATCTTGCAGATGGTAGCTCCGTTTTGCTCTGGTAGTGGAGAACCTGAGTTCTCAATCGTGCCCAGCGCTCCGAGTGGACATAATGGTTAAAATGAGTCTCCAGCTGGGAATTCTGAGTTAAGTCCCAACAGTGCCCACTGGAAACATTTCTGGTGTAATCACACTTATTGTTCCTGCTTGTGAAGTTATATTAATACACAATAGCTACATTATCAGGTTTGGGTTAAAAATATTAACCTGAGTGTCCATAGTACTCCTTAGGATCATGCCTAGAATTGAGTAAGCATTTAAGAGGGGTGCGTGTGAGCGAGCTTGTGTGTGTGTGTGTGAGAAAGAATTTGTGTGTGTGAGCTTAAGTATGTATGTGTGTATATGTGTGTGTGAGCTTATATGTATGTGTGCATATGTGTGTGAATGTGTGTATATGTGTGTGTGAGCTTGTGTATGTATGTATGTATGTGTGAGCTTGTGTATGTATGTGTATATATGTGTGTGAATGTGTGTATATATGTGTGAGCTTATATGTATGTGTGCATATGTGTGTGTATGTGTGTATATGTGTGTGAGCTTGTGTATGTATGTGTGTGTGAGCTTGTGTATGTATGTGTATATATGTGTGTGAATGTGTGTATATGTGTGTGTGAGCTTATGTGTGTATGTGAGAGAGAGAATTTATGTATGTGTGAGCTTATGTGTGTATGTGAGAGAGAATTTATGTATGTGTGAGCTTATGTGTGTATGTGTGTGTGAGCTTGTGTGTATGCGTGTATGTGTGAGCTTGTGTGTGTACGTGTGTGAGCTTGTGTGTGTATGTTTATATGTATGTGTGAGCTTGTGTATGTGTGTATGTGTGTGTGAGAGCTTGTGTGTGTATGTGTATGTATGAGCTTGTGTGTGTATTCATGTATACGTGTGTTAGCTTGTGTGTGTATATGTGTGTGTATGTGTGATCTTGTGTGCATAGTGTGTATTTGTGTGTGAGAGAGCTTGTGTGTGTGTGTGTGTGTGTGTGTGCCTGTGTGTATGGAGCAACTTTGGGGATGGAGTGTGGTAGAACAGGTGTGAAGTCACAGGTCCCAGAAACCCTCTTCTTCATGCAGCAGCTGTGACCTTTGAGTGACTGCAGACACTGGGCAAGTTCTCACTACCACCTCCAGCCACACTGTGACAATACCACAGGGCTCCAAAGGTCAAGTCAGAAGAGTGAACATTAGCAGAGGTCGCTACAGGTTATTTTTGCTCCCTCCCCTGTGTATGTGTACATGTGGGTGTTATGTTTAGTAGGTGGTATATGCACAAATACACATGTCTATGTGTGTGTGCATGTGTGTATGTGTATGTGTGTTATGTGTGTGCGCATGTGTGCACATGTGCACATGTGTACATGTGTGTGCACATGTGTGTATGTATATGTGCATGTGTGTGCATGTGTGTGCACATGTGTATGTGTGTGCATATGTGTGTGCATATGTGTGTATATGTGTGTGTGCGCGCAGGTGTATGTATGTATCCATGTGAACCCCGGAGGTTATCACTGAGTGTCTTTCTTTGATTTCTCACCATCTTTATCTGGGGTGGGGACAGGGTCTTACTGAACTTGAAGCTGCTGATTGGCCCAGCCTGATTGACCAGTGAGCATCAGAGATCCCTGCGGCTCCGGTCTCCATMCCTCAGCACTGACTGTCATGTCAGGTTTTCCACATGGGGCCTGGAGATCCACACTCAGTTCTTCTCGCCTGCATGGCAGATGCTTTTCTGAGCTATCCCCCCACTCCATTATTTCCTTTCTTACCCAACTTGGGTCTCCTGAGATTCTGAGACCCCGCCACCCCTAGGCCACTCGGGTAGAAGCTCCTGCCACAGTGTCATTCCCCACTTGGGCTAAGTGCCTTCCTGGAGTCTTCTCAGTCTGTGACAAGAGGTGGAAGAACAGACGCCCCTCCCCCACAGCTCTATAAGGTAGAGACCAGAAGAGGTGCCCACAGGATTGGGGTTTGTTGAGGCCTCATGTGATGGCCATGTTTTGGGCTGGGACAGGATGAGCTAGCCCTCTGGAATCTTCTCAGAAGCACCATCCCATTAGTAAGGGCTCAACCTCCATGCATGAATTATTTCCCCAAGGCATCATCAACGAATACTGCTCTTTGGGTTAGATTTCCACATATGAATTTGAGGTATAGAAGAGAGAACAAGCCTTATCTTTTGGCCTCTTCCTGGAACACTTAGTGCGTTGGACAGAGAGTACTAGTCTATTAATTCTCAGTGAATTTCCACATGTCGCTGACATGGTACCCTAGAGACACTGCGTAAATTCAAATACGTTATTTCCAAGATGCCCATCTTCAGGGGTGAGGAGAATTCTGATTACCTAACCCTCCATACCATCTAGACAGAGGTGCAGATGCAGGAACCTGCATGCAAGTTGCTGGCTAGGTAATCATGTCATCTCCGCATGGACGGAAGCTGCTTTTCACATAGTCTGTGCATGTCTGCGCAGATGAGGCCATGTAGGCTAAGGGCTGGGCCATGGGACTCTGCCTCCTTAAGCCTTGTGCTTGGCACAGCGYATCCCTCTACTCTGTTTGGATACTCCAGTAAACTCTCATGCAAGCCTGTCCTTACCAGCCACTTGGATCAGCTGCGCAAGCCTCTTGCTCTCCAGTCTGTCTCTTCCTGGTGTGTTAGGGTGGTGATGGGGTCGAAGACGCACGGTGGAGTATTGTGGGCTCTTAGCTGTGAGAGCAGTCAACCCCTGTCTGGAATTGGTTCCAGGGAGACAGGAGACAAGAGACTGCTGGTTTGAGTCTCACTCTAGCCTCGTGACCATAAGCAAATCGCTTCTCAGAATGTACGCATAGCTCCTTTGAGAATAGGTGCCAGGGATAAGTGACACATCAAAACTACTGATACTCGATTGTCTTCCTGCCCGAGTTGATCGGTCATGGACGGGGTAGGAAGTGACAATGTAAACAGGTGGGATTTCATTAGTATAACGGAGTGCTCCCCCTCTCTGTGACAGTGCTCCCTGCTCACCCCCTGAAGTACCACGACCCCACAGCCCCAGCTTCCTGCTCTCGCTTAGCCACCACTTGCACCCTCACCTGACTGTTGCAAAACACGTTTCCTCGCTATCTCTCCATCTAGTCAGTTCTCACCTGCACGTTTTTCTGGGTCAGAGGCTCACGCAGTAGTGGGTCACTGCCTGTCTATCAGGAAGTGGCTCTGCTCTACATGAGGTCAGCAGTAAGTCTTCAGGAACCTCGGTAGGCTGTGAGTAACAGACACCGAGGTCTGAAGGCCACACTGATCTTCGCTTTCTATGTGGAGGGTTCCCAAGTGGCAGCTCTGCTGGGCACATCTTAGTCTTCAGGGCTGTCACCCAGTCCTACCCATGCTGCCACTGGCTGGTGTCCCTTGTACCCTCGGAGATCAGGGCATGACGCAGGTCCTCTGAGAGAGCAGGGAGGTCAAGGCTGCCCTCCAACCTTGGGCACCAGTTGCTACACATGCTCTCTATGTTTCTGGTCCTGGAAGAAATACGCTAACTGCCATTTTCTGCCCCTGTCACTTGCTCTGTGCTGAGTGAAGATCTGAGCGAGTATCTATTGCACATCCATTGAATGGATGAAGTAGTGTTTAAACCAACACATTCCTGTCTAACAGAAACAGTAACTTCTTCTGCTATTGCTGTTTCCAGTCGGGGTTTCACTATGTAGCCCTGACTGGTCTGGAACTCTCTAAGTAGACTAGACTGGCCTCAGACTTACCGAGATCCTCCTGTCTCTGCCTTCTGAGTGTTGGGATTAAGGGTATGGGCCAGAGGCCCAGCTTTCTAGTTACTTCTTATTGCTGACYGACCATTTCCAGGCTGGGGGTGGTAATGAGGAATTTACACAGGGAGGCGGATTCCTGAAACTGCCACGCTCCAACCTACAAGAACCAGAATCCTCTCTATGTAAGAAATATTTGGAGGCTGGAGAGATGGCTCAGCAGTTAAGAGCACTGACTGCTCTTCTGGAGGACCTGAGTTCAAATCCCAGCAACCACATGGTGGCTCATAACCACCTGTAATGAAACCAGATGCCTCCTTCTGGTATGTCTGAAGACAGCTACAGCATACTTAAATATAATAATAAATAAATCTTTAAAAAAAAGAAATATTTTGTTATAATACTTTACTAGATAGAAATGTAGAAATCCATAGAAAATGTGTCTGCATATATAATATATCTCTCCTAATTTGATTATATATATAACATATATTATTTATAACATATATTTTATATATAAAACAAACATTTTATATGTAAAACATACATTATATATAACAATATATATGTATATGTGTGTATATATTATATTATTTATAATATATATAAAAACATCAGTTGTATTTCTAGAACTTATAAAAAGCAGTAAGCTGGGCCTGGTGGTGATGCAGGACAGTCATTTAATTTACCTAGGATGCTGAGGCAGGACTTCAGGGCCTGC
Source organism: Apodemus speciosus (assembly GCA_002335545.1). NCBI lineage: Eukaryota > Metazoa > Chordata > Mammalia > Rodentia > Muridae > Apodemus > Apodemus speciosus. Next base: position 62,959 of record BDUI01006007.1, read on the forward strand.
CTGGGCCATGGTAAGTTCAGAGCCCACCATGACAGCTTAGTGAAATCCTGTCTGAAAGGTAAGAAGTGAGAGGAGACATGCAGACGCAGCTCTGTGCTGCCCCAAGAGCACAGGCGACCATCCGCCGTCCGTCCGAGCAGATCTCAGCACTGCAGAGTCAGACGAACAACAACATAAAGAACGTGCAGAGAAAGGAGGAATGAGAGGGAAGAGAGAGACCTAAGTATAGAAGTGAGCAGAAAGCGGGAAGCCTTCTCCAGAGGTGACAATGAGACCGCGTTGGAGCTTAAGAGACAGAGAGACCGTCTCCTCGGTTCCCGTTCACAGTTGCTGCTCCCTGGAAAACTGCTCCAGACCTGTTGACATACACGCTTAGACTCTCGGGAACCGGAGCTGACTCAGTCCCACCCGCTGAGCTGTAGAAGCAACAGAAACAGCAACAGGGCTTAACAGTTAACCTGGCATCGTGCAGCACCAGGAAAACTGAGTGTGACGCTGTCCCCAGAATCCAAGGACCGGGAACGTCGCTTGCTGGTGGGTGCGTGTGAGCACGTGATGTCTAACACCCTGACATCGCGCTCTCTCCTCAGCTCACTGTTGTGTTCCCAGACTTCTCAAATTTATTCAGACCATGCTAAAAATATCTCATGCTTATATGTAGATAAAGAGGGATTGTTAAAGGTCAGAAGAGAGGAGACAATAGTTTTACTTCCTTTCTTGTTTGAGATAGGATTCCATGTAGCCAAGGCTAGCCTTCAATTCTCCATTCCTCGAGTGCTGAGATTGTAGGCAAGTGCCACATTCCATAATTCTTCATTATGAGGTCTGATCCATGTACCATAGAAGCTTAACATACCTGCTCCTCCGTGTCTTTAAATTAATCATATCTGATCAACAGATTAATCTGATCAACAGATCATCATACGGTTGCGTTGCGGTAAATCTCCAACCCAAATGTGCCTAGACAAAGAAAACACAACTCAATTAATTCAAAGAAAACACAACTCAATTAATATGGATACAAGCTGTGCGCCTAGATTGGGCAGACCTACCGCTACACTGCCATCTTCCCCATCTATGAGACCCTTGTAACTTGTGGCTTCTCCAGGCCAGGTGCTTCTGCTCCTCTTTCCTCCTACCTCCTCCTCTGCTGTTCTCTCTTCTTTCTCCTCCTTCTCTCCCAACACCTTCAGCTCCACCTTCCCCTCTTTTCTGCCCAATCACCAGCTCTAGCCTTTATTTATAAATTAAGGTGGGAAGAAGGTTTACAGGAAGTCACCTGAGTGCTGACTCAGTCCTTGTTCTCAGCCCCTCACAGGAGAACGGAATTAACATCAAGTACATTTAGCCCCAGGGCTATCCGCAACACGGTTGCATTTGTAGAGTGATGATATTTTATTGTATGTGAGGTGGTAACATTACCTAATAACCTGTCTGTTGGCCTATCACATCAGAGTCTGCAGTGAGACATTTGAAGCATGCCCCTTAGCTGTTTAACTCTGACTGGCCTGCTGCRCTGTGAATGTCAGGAGCATKTCTGATGTCCAGTCCATGCTGTGCACTTGGCCCCACTCTGAACCTTTCACCCCAATCCACCCTGCTTCCTCCTAGCTGCTATGCAAGTCTGCACTTCTGAATCTGAAGACACACACACACACACACACACACACACACACACACACACACATGCGCATGCACACACATATACATGCAGAAACAAGCACTTACACATACACACACTAACACACATACATACATTCACACATACATACACACATGCACACACATACATACATACACACACTCACATACATATAAACACACATACATACACACCACTCCTAAATAAGAATATGGATATTTGCCTTTTGTGTCTGAATGCATGCATGTGCACATTGTGAGTGTGTGAGTGTGTGTGAGTGTGTGTGTGAGTGCGTGCACATGTGTGCTATTCCACATGTCTGTTGTAAAGCATGGTGCAGTGGGCATGAGTGTGGTTATCCCTTTGACACAACGATGTTCACCTTTGGTGTATACCCAGGAGAGGCAACTTTCATGCTCACCAGTGTGTGCAAGGAGCCCCTCTCTCCCCACTCACTAATGTTCACTTCCGTCTTGCTCACAGTGGCCACTATACTCTGTGAAGCAATGTCTCACTGTGCTTTTAATTTGTTGAGATTTTTTTTTCATGGAACCTGGAGACTGCTTGCATGATCTGCAAATTGTCTGAGTCCTTGGCCCACTTTAAAAATGGCAATGCTGTCTTCTTGCCACTGAGTTATCTTGCTACCATACTAAAGAGAAATAATGCCTCTAATTTTGGGGGCCACCAAAGTCAGCTCTTGGAATTTCTGCATGTCCCCTGGTTGATGGAACTGCTCCAGCTGAGAGCCACTAACTTGGAAGAAAGATGCTCTCTCTAAGTGTTGTCTAAGAGTCTGAATTCAGAAGTGGTCTCTTACTGCAGTGTCTCATGGAACTTTAAATCTACTTTTAATACAATTCATATTTGGGTATTTTTTTTTTTTTGGAACACATAAATACAGTATTCCAAGCTGTCTTTGGGAACACTCAAGCCCTGGGTGATGCTGTTCTCCGCCCTAGCTTTGTAAATAACCCATGCGATGGTTTATATTGCCGTCTTCACGGGATCTGGGAGTCAAACTTCTGGGTGTGTCTGTAAGGGAGTTTCTGGATAGGGTTGGCGAGTAGAAAGACTCACCTCAGCCATGGGGAGCACCACGCTGTGCTCTGGGTCCTAAACTGGATAAAAAGGAGGAAGTCAGCTGTGCACCAGCATTCCCTGGCTCAGCTTCCTGACTGCAGACATGGTACGAAAGAAGCTCATATGGCCCCGCCCCACCCCACCCCATCCCACCCCACCGGCACAAACTCTCAACCTGCCTTCCATAAGCCACTCTTGCTGGGCATTTTGTCACAGCAACCAGGGAAGTGACAGACAGCCCTGCCTTTGCAGACATTCTCCTGTGACATCCTGACGCTCCAGTGCTCCCAGCCAGTCGGCATCTGTCACCCTAACCCTGGCAGCTTCCCTTAAAGTCTCTCCTACCGAAGTGTTCGCGCTCAATTGTAATCAGCATGGCTCAAATTCACAGTAGGTTAAAAAACAAAAACAAAAAAAACCAAAAACAAAAACAAAGCCACCAATTACTACAAGACCTTACAGAAACACTCATTTTAAATCTTCAATTGTGATTTTGTTGCCTCAGAGGCGACCTATGAAGCATTAGCCTATAAAACATGCTCACTGCTGTTTCTGCTGTTTCTCCACTGGTAAAGGACCCACTTATGTCCTTGGCATAAGAACATCCTCTTCCAGAATCAACACAACATGAAGAAATCTTGCAAACAGCTCCCTTCCTGGGTACCGAGGCCCTCCTTTGACTGGTTTACCCGGCTTTGCGGCACCGGCCAGTTGACTGACGGTGGCTGCTGCCCCCCAGTGTACAGTTGTCGCTACTGCAGGCACTGAGTTCCTCAATCACCCAGGGAACCTTACGAATGGAAAATAAATGAAATAATAAAAATAATGGAGACATTTACAATATCTTAGTCTTTCAGATTGAGTGCTTAGAGACAGAGACACAGAGAGACAGACAGAGAAAGAGGAGAGAAAGACAAACAGGCAAGAAAACCAGAGATTTAACAGCCATTCCTCCCAGAAATTGCTGCTCTGTCTCCCCGTGTCTCTGTCTCCATATCTCTCTGTTTGTTTCTGTGTCTCTCTTTCTCCCTATCTCTCTGTCTCTCTCTGCCTCTGTCTCTCTGTCTCTCTCTGTCTCTCCCTATCTCTATGTCTCTGTCTCTCTCCCCCCTCTGTCTCTCTGTCTCTCTGTGTCTCTGTCTCTCTCTGTTTCTGTCTCTCTGTCTCACTGTCTCTCTGTCTCTTTCTCTGTCTCTCTGTCTCTGTCTCTTTCTGTCTCTGTCTCTGTCTCTCTGTCTTTGTCCCTCCCTCCTTTCCCCTCCCAGCTTTTTTCCAGTTCCAGTCAGCCATGTAATTTACAAGACTCAGTGCTGACAGAAAGGGAAACTGTGACAGTGACAGTGTAGAATGCCCTGGCTTCTCTCTGGACTCTCCGTTCACCATGTTTTAATATCGACAATTTCAAATGTGAATCTAGAAAAAAATTAAATATTAAATAAATAAATACACTTACCCATCTTATATAGCGCTAGTCAGTGTGAAAAAAAAGAGCAAATGAGCTCTCATGACGAGCGGAGAGAAGGGGCTGAGGGTGCTCCCTCCCCTTCCCCTTTGGCCTCACCTCAGCTCACTTGCTAGCTGCTGCTGCCATAGCTTAGCTTTGGCATCGTGGACTCGCTCGCCTCCTTGATCGATCTCAATAGCTTCTGTCTGCATCGTGGCCTCGCTCACTTGATGCTCAATAGCTTCAGCATCGTGGCTGGCAAAGAGATGGCAGCAAGGGAGGGCCTGTCAGGACTCAGCCTCCTGTTCGCTGGGCCAGAGTGTTGTGTCACTGTGAGCCCAGGTTCTATGGGAGCCGATGGCTTTCCCACGGTGACCTCGCACCTGCAGCCTGCTGTTCTGTGATGCTGGGGCAATCGAGAGAATTCGGTATGTGGACAAGAGGTAAGGGACGGCAGGTGTATGCTGGTCACATGGGTCACCTCTGCTGTTGCTCATGTCCCGTTGTCCCATGAGACTTCCTTACAAAGTCCAGATGGGATGAATAGTCCCATGATGGTGGCAGGTGACCAGCGAAGCCAGCACAGTGCCCTTCTGAGGGCTTGGCACATGGGTAGAGGTTGTGTGTCTGTGACCCTGATCCCAGGTAGCCTAGGTAGCTCAGTTCCATAAAAACACAATCAATATCTGATGCCGTTGGCTCGGCTTACACCTGCTGCAAACAGGAATACTGAGTGCAGCCGCTGGGACAGTGCGGTGGGTGTTTTGTTCCTGTCCAGCTAATGGTCAGAAGTTAGTCACATGCCAGGCAGGGGCAGGAACAGAGGAACTCACTCCGTGGCTGGAGCCATAAGATTGTGTCCTGGCCTCCGTAACACCCTCAGTGTGTTCTGGCTCAGCACAGTGTCACCACTTTGAGGTGGAGGAAAAGTGACTAAATGCTTACCACAGTTTTAGTTACTGTGTGTGTGTGTGTGTGTGTGTGTGTGTGTAGCTGGACACAATGTAGGCCAGGCTTGCCTACTCAGAGATCAGCCTGTCTCTGGCTGCTGCGTGCCTGCAGTTTATTTCAGAGTCCCCTCCTGCACAGAAGCCCAAGAAGGCCTTTGACTCTTTAGTTCGGACACACAATAAGGCAAATGGGAGGTCACTGTCAGAGCTCACTGGTTGTGAGGAAGAGAAACGCTCCAGGGTTCGTTCAGCCTCACCTCATAGCAAGGGTAACTACGCACACCCTGTATGAGCAAGGAGGGGATTCAGTGGAAAACCGTAGCTGATCTTATCTAAGATCCCGGAGGATCGCTGTGAACGCAGGGAGGAAGGAGATGAGGGGGGAGGGGTGGAGCTGCCTCCTTCCTCCCAGTGGGTTTGGAAAAGCAAGTAATGTACAGAAAACAAGACCTGAACCGTGTGACCTGCTGTCCCAAGGAATTCAGCTGAAAGGATTTGTCTTGTCTCAGTTCCAGGGTGCAGTCCGTCTGGAGCCTGAGGCGGCCCGTCACAGKGCCTCAGCAATCAGGAAGCAGAATGGTGGGTGTTTGGGCTCAGCTGCCTTCCTTCTTTGTATTCAGTCTGAGACCCTAAGTCAGGGAACAGCACCATYGGTGGGCAGGTCTTTYAGTATGTTGTAGTACAATCAAGATAACGCCCCCCAAGCCCACCCAGAGGGCCATCGCACAGAGGACTCTAGAGCTCATCAAACTGACAACCGAGATTAAGCACAACAGACACAATTTAATCGCTTTGTTTGTTTGTAAAAACCTCTCTTAGATGATCTCATAAAGTCGTGTCTTGGCTTCCCATGTCGTCTCCAAAGGCTGAAGTTCATTTAGTCGGTTCTCAATTTGCTCTGAAATCACTCCTTCTCGCCCCTTTCCCTTCCCTGTGCGGTTTAGTCATCTTGACTGGCTAACGGGCGCCCGGCTTCTCCAAGCATTGTCTGGGAGAATGCTCCTGGTTGTAGAATTTGGGTTGGTGGGCTGACAGTCCTCTCCAGYATGGATGGCCATCATTTAATATTTTGAATGTCTGAACAGAAACAGGAGGTAGGGAGAATTCTACTGTAGACCTGACGGCTTGGCCCTGAACATTGGTTTTCTATCACTGTGACAGACTTACTGAGAGAAATGACTCCGGAGGAAAGGTTTCACTTCTGACTCATGGTTCCTCAGGTTTCAGTTTGTGGTTGTTTATAGGCCAGCGTCAAGACTGGATGTCATGGCATCAGGCTGTTCTCCTCATGGTAATGAAGGGAAGAGATGGTGGCAAAGTACATTTCATGAATCCATGACCCCAACCTCCTACTTTCTCCCACCTTCTAAAGTTTACAAAGCCTCCCAGGAGCCCATTAATATATGAATTGGTCAGCAGGCTGCAGCCCCACAGTCAGTCAACCCCAAGGCCCCACCTGTGACTGACTACCCCTACATCTGAGCCTGGRGACACTCTTAGGATCCAGAGACGCCTTCTCTGTCTCTCACAGGCCACACAGTGACACGACTCCTGGCTCTTAGATACTCAGATCTACACTGGGCCTCACAACAGCTTCCTGGGACCTCAGCTTCTCCTGGGAGATTGTGAAACTTCTCAGCACCTATATCCATGTGAAACCATTCCTTCAAGAGCTTTGTTCCAGAGAAATCTGTCTGTATGTCCACCGGTACATCACCTAGCTATTGACTGCCCATTCAATGTCTACCTATTGTTTGTTACTATATATCTATTAATCTATAATATATATGAGTATATATCAATCATCTATTGACCAATCATTTGTAATCTGTCATGTCTTTGATTTTCTATCTTATCTATCATCTTCTAATTAGCTTCTAGCTTGCCTGTCTACTRTCTTCTACCATCTATTGTGTATCTTCTATTGACCAATCATCTATCTATCCATCTACTGCTATCTTTCTACTATCTATATTCTCTCTTCTGCCTACCATCTATCAATTATCTGTCTGTCATCTAACAATCATCTATCTACCATCTATACCCCTCTTCTGTCTCCAGCTATCTATCAATCACCCAGCTATTTAGCTTCCATCTATTTTCTGTTCACCATTGTATTGAGTCTGTCTCTTTGTTGATGCTTCATAAGTGCATCCTCCAGGGACTGCCCCCTCCTTGGTGGAGGCTGCTGTTTGCCTCTGGTGATCAACGCCTGCTTCTGGCAGAATCTGTGGGCCTGTGTACCTGGGGCGGAGGCTTGGCCGGGTGTGAGAGTTCTGGCAGAGGTAAGATGGGAGGAGCGGGGGGGGGGGGAGCAGCTTCTGCTGCTGCAGTTGCTTCCACCTCAGTCTTCACCATGCTACCCTCTTGGTTACCCATGTCGCCCTGCACTGAGTCGGGTCTGGTGGGCAGGCGAAAGGCTGCCTAGCCAGGGAGGAGTGCAGCGGAGCTGCTGGTGGTGTCTCAGGAGAGCAGACCTCTTCCCAGGTGTATGACAGAAGCGCTCAGAAGACAGAGTAGTTCTCACACACTTTTACTTCCCTGGATAGGATTTAGATACTGTGTGGGAGTGATTCAGGGCTTGACAGCAGGTACGTCTCCTTGGCTTGGCCTGAGAGCTTGGGGAAACCCAACTCCTTCTGTCCCATGTGGGCAGAAGSCACCAACCATGTCACCAGGGTTCAAAGTCGGGCCTGGGACAGGCTACCTGTGCACAGCGCACACTTGTCGCACTTCCTGACAGGGCTCTCCCTCCATTCCTCACTCAGGGCCCTGGTGTGCTGATGAACCCTCTGTCTGGGTAGTTTACATTTCTGGAACATTTTCTTTTTTCAGGTGGGCCTGTGCTTCCAGGTGGTGTCTCTTCCCATCCGGAGAATTTCTTGTACTGCAGGTCTCAGGTGACAAATTCTTTGGTTCTGCTTATTCCACTGTTGTTGAAAAATAACAACAAACTTCCCAGTCATCCAGGGCTCAGTTTCAGCCTCAGCTGCATCTGCGGACCCTGGACAAAGGCCTCGTTATGCAGCCTGATGTGGCTTCAAATTCTTGATCCTTCTCTTAGACCCCCTTCATGCTGTGGTTTTAGGTATAGACTACCATGCCCAGACAATGTCTCTACTTTTTCTTTTGTTAATACTGGGGATAGAATCCAGGGCCTCATGTATTCCAGGCAAAGGTTCTACCATTGAGCTAAAATCCCTGTCTCCCCTTTTTCTTTCTGAAGACAGGGTTTCACCAAGTTTCTCGGGGTGTCTTTGAACTCATTCTTAACTTAGACAAGCCTTGAATGTGTAATCCTCCTGCCTCAGTTCCCCAAGTACCATGGATGACAGCCCCTCACCAGCACCAATAGGCCTTATGCTGTGGCCCTGTTTACCCTGTTTAGTAAAGTGAGTTTTTATTTTACCCATKTGTCCTTGACTACTAGTTATTAGATATGGCTGCCTCTGTGTGACTTTCTTACAGAGGGAGCTGTCATACTGTGGAAGTCTCTTTACCATGGAAGCTTTGGTGGGGTTTGCTACAGGCATATTTGTCTCTAGGAAGAAATAAAAACCCTGTTTCTCCACAATCAAAAGATTACAATAAAAGTTTAATTCCATACCAGACCTACAAGAGTTAGAAATAATGGAACTTTGCAGGGAAATCCTGGTCTCTGCACATGTGTGTATCATATTTTACAGGTGAGGAAGTCTAGGCAGGGGTCTGAAACATAAGCTCATTAGCCAAGTGGACACTACAGAAGCCGCAGCTCGCGGGCAGCATCAGTTTATCCTGCAACTTAATGAAGGAGAAGTTTATTTTAGTTTACAGTTTTCAGGGATACAGTTCATCACAGAGGGAGAGTCATGGAACACATGTGTATGTGTGCAGGTATGTGTGAAGCACATGTGTGCATGTATGTGTGTAGCAGATGTGTGTGTGTGTGTGTGAGAGAGAGAGAGAGACAGAGACAGAGAGAGACAGAGACAGAGGGAGAGAGAGAGAGAGACCTTGTGTACATGCATGTGTTTGTGGACATGTGTGCATAGGTAGGTTCTGTGGAGCTTCAGATGCAATGTTTCTCTCAGGGAAACTAAATGAAAATAAAGATTCGTGGCACAGATTCAGAATAAAGAAAAGGCAAGAAGGCTACAC
>BDUI01006007.1:75987-86655 GCA_002335545.1 Apodemus speciosus
CTCTTCAAAGGCGGCGAGATGCAGATGCTGCCTCTGCAAGCCCCAAGTGCTCTGAGGGGACTGGAAACTCTGAATTTCAAGATGGCTGGGTACTTATTCACTGCGGCTTGCCTGTTAAGTAGCTCCTGGGGTGGCTGACAAGAACCTTTAGTCATGAGGCACCAGTCACCCTGCCCCAGTGACACTGCAGAGTTCTTGTCTTAAAGCTGCCCCATGGATTTTAAGAGATCTGGGAACACAGACTAACTAACAAGCATCTTTTGAAACAAGGGGTGGGGCATTAGTTTCTTACATGTTTTACTTTAATGAAGCAGCGTCCCCCCCYTTTTTTTTTTGCTTATTTTTCACGTGTGCCATGTATACACGTTTGCACATCGTGTTCAGAGGCCAGAGGTCAACTGTGGGCACCCATCTCARTCGCTGTCCCTCCCCACTGAATGTGGAAGGTGTTGTTCCGGCTCGGCTGGCCAATGAGCCATTTGTCTTCGACAGCCTGGTATCGATGCTCACGGTGTGAYGTGTTTCACACGGATGCTGAGGACCTGAACACAGGACTCGATTCTGTGCCAGGTTCTTATTTACCTACAGAGACCTCCCAGGCCTGGCTGCTACCTTCTGAGTAATAGACCATTCTTCAGGTTCACAGTACATTTGGGAAAATGTCATTTTTTTAACTCACTGATACACAGACCTACTTTCTTTGGCATCTTTCAAAGGAAACAATATTATACCTTAAAGCATTAGGTATATAAGAAAGCAAGCAACAATTGTATTGCCCCAATGAATCTCGAAAATTTATTATTTGGGAGAATATCAGATATTGATCTTTTTGCTTTATAGCTCATGATAATAATCAGAAAATATACATTTTGAAATAAAGTCAAAAGAAAATAATTACATATAGTACATATTACAGATTTCTTATTTATACATCAGCAAAGCAGTACTAAAAGCATATTTATGGCCCGCAATCAGCAGACGTGGACACTTTCTGTCTAAAGCTGCAGCAACTCAAGTCCTTCTAGGTCGGTGAAGAGACAGAGATACCCTACAGGGCTATCACCATGTCTGGCTGTAAACCTGTATTTCCACTCTTCCCCTCCCATATATATGCATATATTTATTGCCTTTAGAGTTTCGCTGGCTAAACAGTATACTACATAGCTGTCTGCGGTCATTTGGTTTCTAAAAATATATATAAAATGAGCGGGAAGGCGCTCCCGCGGCTTTGATGCAGCTACTGTCCTGGCATTAAAGGCGCACTGGGAAAACGTGGAGCAGCAATACTGAGTAAATACTGATGGCCCTGACTTGACACAGCCAGCAGCCTTCTCCCAGAACTTAAAAATACCACAGCAGACAGCACGGAACACACAACTTAAAAACACTGGCGTGATACAAAGGAATACTCATGAGCTAGCCTCACTGCTGTATCTACCAATCAGAACAGGCTTTGGGAAGCACACAGCATCTTTTACTACACATAAGGCAATGCCCAATGCTAACTGCCTGCCTCCCTGTGCCCACCTGCCATCAGGCCTTTGTCTTATCCACATCGTCGCCTCAATCTCTCAAGGTCCTAACTTGGAAAGTCGCTCTAAGTGAAGACTTCTTGTCTCTGCAGACCTCTTTGCACTCGCAAGCAGCCATGTCACCGCAGGACTGCGCCGTGGAGCAGTGCTGATCTGTCGGTCTGTGGTCTGCGCTGCTCCGCTCCGCAGCRAGGACCACGAGAGYGGCAGCTGCACTGTGCAGACTCTGCTGGGTGGAGCTCTGCTCTAGACTGTCGGAGCTGCCGGGCTGCTCACTGATAGTTATCTAACAGTCTGCACAGGCAGAGAGCAGCCTCTATCAACACCAACTGAAGCCTCACACATAAAGACTTCCCTGTTCACTGAGACTAAAAAGGAACACTAACAGCCAAAATATAAAATATAAAAGAAATGCAAAAAACAACAACAACAAAACCACACAAAAAACTGAGGTAACCCACTGTGGGTGATTCTCTGAGAAAGAGGGTGCTCTCTAGGTCAATTAGCCCAATGATATTCAAATTATTCATTGGTAAGAAAAAAAATTTGTAATATATTTAATACCTGCAGAAAAACCACATAACCTGCAGTACTAATTAAAAAGACACAAAAATTTGTGATCTAATTTATTATTTAGAACTTGTATACTTCTCCATATGCGAAATTTTACATTTGGTAGTTTTTGAATATCATTGGCTGCAACCCCTCTGACATGTAGCCAAAGGTAGTGTTYATAAGCCAATTCATGTATAGTCACAATAGGAAAAAACTGTGACAGCAGACTGAAATATTTTCAGATGTTCCCACACAAATTAGTTGTCCCCATCCCACCCCCAGCTAAAAAAAGATTTAGAAAACACTGGACAATGGTGTATCTGTGAAGGTCCCGCGACTGTGACACAGCACAGCTACTCAGTGTGTTTGTGAACTCATGCGGCCACACCCTCCCATCAGGGAGGCCTGGAGAGTAGCTGGCAGCTTCAGTTCAGAGGTGACAGTGGCGGTGGAGAGCCAGGACTGCTGGGAGCTGGTGGGAAGAGCGTCCTGCCTCAGGTTCCTCCAGAAGTCAGGCAGTTCACAACTGAGTGTGCGTGCCAGGGAAGCTGAGGGAGCTGTGCAGGTCCCTGTCTTTCCACAGGGTCTCACACCAGACCCCAGGCTATCCTAGAACGTCCCCTGCGACTTAGGATAGCCTAGGCCTCGTGACAAGTGTCCTGCCTCAGCCTCCTGAGTGTTGGAACCACGGTCATGAGCCACCATGCCCAGCTTCATCTCATTTTTCATAGTTTAACCTACCTACAGCCAGCATTTTGGTTTAAATCGAAGATAATCCATTTGTACAATGTTTTGCTTTATGAGCAAGGTTTCAATTATTTGAACAGCGCAATGACTCAGGAGAAGAAGAGTCTGAGAGTAAGGCAGGTTCTGAGCGTGTGGACTCACCAGTGTCATCAAAAGTTACAAATTACTTTGACTTTGAATTATTCTTTTTAAATGTATATAGATATGAAACAATTGTTACAAATGTGGAGCAAATGTGTTCAGGCGGTGGTTATTTCAGAAAGAATAATTTACTTCTCAAGTCATCTGCAAGGCAGTAACAGCAAGACCTACTGGGTAAGTCGGCATTTCAGTTGAGGTCTGCGATTCACTTGGGTAAGAAGGCAACATTGCACGAATTTCAGTTCTCTGGAAGAGTCTACTACTTCACAGCCATTYTTAAATCTTCTCACCAGAAGCAGCATTCTCGGCTTCATTAGACATTCATTAAACCAAAAGTAAGTCGGAGGTGGCCACACACCTCACCTCACAGAGAGCATTGTTATGACATCGCTATACTAACCCACCCTCACGTTGTTGCATGTAAATAATACAGAGGATGCATTCTTTTCAGGAATAAAAGCTACTTTAAATTTCAGGTTAAAGTCTTAGTTACATTGTATCAAATTTGCTCAGAGAGACCGTGAAGGGCTGAGGCACCTGGCAGCACCTGTCTAGATATTCCTGGTGAACACAGTAAGGGCACTGCTCACGAGAAAAGTACTGACTCATTTTTGGCTTTATACACAAATGATATAAATATAAATGGATACTAATATCCTATAAAGTCAAACTTAGGAATAAAAAAAACATACTCTGAATTTAATTTATCTCCTTGGTAAGAAGATGCCCGACCCCGGTGCTCTCTCCTGTGTCCACACCTAGAGAAAGCACGCAGTCCACGTCGGMAGTCGGCAAGCAGCACTCCCTCTGCTGTGCATGGCATGGAGTTCACGGAGGAAGCGGATGTTCTGAGGTGCATCGCCAGGCGCAGGATTCCCAAAGCACACCAACCGGATCCCGGGCACCTCTCCTTCTCACGGGACCGTCTCATGAGGACCCACGGGAGAAGGTGGGAAGGCAGGAGAGGAGAGCCTCGCCCAGTGCACCAGGACCGACTGTGATCACAAGCATTTTACATGAACAATTTACTTCATTAACGGTATTTCTGTAATGTCATGTTTGGAATACTGTAAAGGAACAATTAACTTCCAGACTAGAAAGCAAGCTGAACTATCTCACGTAAGCAAGGGCTAAGCGGGCCTCGTGTGAGTGCGGCGGGGCGACGGGAGTCAGTCAGAGGGCGGAGCGGCCCACGAGGCTTGGGCAGCTGTGCGTGAGTCTGCAGACATGCACAGCCAGAATCCCACAACGTCTAACAGAATTAAGTCACAGGGTCAGTATTAATAAAACATTAAAGAGCAACATTCATACATTAATCAGCTACATGGAATAAATTAAACTAAGCAGTCACATAACTTCTTTGCTCTTAATTCGGGGTGTATTCATGTATAAACATAGATTAATGCTTTCCTAATGCTCTCAAAATGCTACAAATAAAAACAAAGGCTTTGCATTCGAGCTGCTGGACAACACGTCAATACTGCAAGATGAACTGGCTCCACATTCAGCATCAGTGCACCGGGCATGGCTCCGACTGGTGTGTGGCTGGGAGAGAGGATACGGCTTGGGGACAGACCCTCTGTTCAGTTGGCACAAACTGAAGGATTTTACCGTCCATGGTACCTTAGCTGGATCCTTCCCCCAAAGACAGTGTTATACATAGATGCCTTCAGGATTAAAACCAGAGGAGACAGGGTTCTGTAGAATACGAAGATTACTGGGAAGCTGCCGAGATGAACCAGGTCGCTTCAGGGACCCAGACTGGAATGGCGCCTCTAAACAGGAAACAGAAATCATCGGGTGAACTGGCTAACCAGAAAATGTGTCAACTTCCCACTCTAAAGAACTGGAGAGAACAGACCACACTGGTAAGTGCAGTGGAGACCCGGGAGGGAGCACCTTGCCTGGCTGCGTCCCCCAGCTGCCGAGGCCACAGCCCGCAGGTGGGAAGTCTCAACACCAGAAGACATGAGGAACAAGACTGGGGGGAGGGGAAACCAGGAGACTCTAGGATGCAAATTAACGCAGCCAATATTCATATCTATATTTGTACTTTGGTAAACAGGCCCACTAAGAAGCAGTTTAAAATAAGTAATATGGCCATGTAAGTGAGCAGATTACCCTAATGTTACCGGTTTCCTCAGAAACAAGGATGCCATTTTAGGTGGTGGCCTTACCTGTCTCTATGTCTGCCTGCGAGGCCTCGATTTCGGTGGGCTCGGCCGGCAGCACGGTGACTTTTGTCCCTGTCTGCTGGATGAACTGCTGGAGGTTGACCTGCCGCAGCTCCTTGGTCAACTGCTCCAGCTCCTGCTCCTTGTCCTGGTTAGAAAACACCAGTTATTCTATAATTGGGGCTGGCTCGGTGGGCAGGCTGTTTTGGGGACAAACCTCCTGCTATAGGGATGGGAGATGGYGCCCACTTTCGGAAGGACTCATTTGACACTCCTGTTTATGTGGATACAGGGGCCAAAGACAGTACTATCCCATCCTCTTAGGTATGATGTTTCCCTTCTAGACAGTGCTACAGACTCTTATAAAATAAGTGCATATTCTTACTSTACCATAAAAAATAGATGACAAGTCTATAGTTTCTATAGACCCAGGTGCGACAATCTGCTGATCTGGTCACAAATTTCCTTCTTGTATACTTTATAACTGACTGCAAATTAATAGCAATTTGGTTCRCAAGAGTTCTTACTTTTGCTAAGATGTTGCAGTTTTATCTACTAATAATCATTTTATAACATGAGGAAAGCAAGACCATCACAAACTTCTCAGTCTAAGGCTCGTGACCCTGTGACTGACAGGCCTGAGCTGCAGAGCCGTCTCTGGCTCGTGTTGATTAAACATCCCCTTCCAGGGACGCGGTACCCTGTTCCCCTGCTCACTGAGATGCGCTTACCTGTAACCGCTTGGTGGCCTGCCCCAGAGACCTCTCCACAGCTCTAATGCCGTTCTCCAGCCTCAGGCTCTGCTGCCCTTGCAGGTCCATCTCCCCCTTGACCTTCTCGATCTTTCCCTTCACCTCCTCCTCGTTGACCTGTGCCTCCTGGACTTCCCGGTGCAGCTTCTCGGCCTGGAGGCCGCTCTCCATGGTGTGGATCTGGGCCAGGTAGTCCTTGAGCCTGCCTTCACAGTCGGTCACTTTCTGCCGGATCTCCTCCAGCTGGTCCTGCAGCTGCTTCTCATTTTCTTGTTCGATCTGTAGCTCGTTTTCCCAGAACTCTTCCTCCTCGATCTCCACGTCGTTCCTCTTGATCCTCTGCTCTAGGCGGACGATCTCCTCCTCCAGGCTGCAGCTGTACTTCTGCTCCCAGAACCGGATCTCCGCCTCGCTGGACTCCAGCTGCTGCTCGATGGCCTGCAGCTTCCCTGTCTGCAGCCGGATCAGCCTCTTCAGCTCCTCTGCTGTGGCCCTGCAGTTACTCAGCACCTTCTGCCTAAACTCAGTCTCTTTACCTTTTCCAAAAATGTCAGTCAGCCCCTTGGCGCCCCCTGTGAAGGTGAGAGACTTTCTTTTAGGCTCTCTCCTTCTGATGGACTTGTCCACCTGAGGCCGGAGCTTGGCTAACGGGGGGAGGCTCTGTCGATACAAAGTTCTTTCAGGAATGCGGGCCACACTGTCTGAGGTGGGCCGCTCACTGAGAGATGGCCCGGTCCGACGCAGGATGAGCTGCACGTCGCTTGCGTACTGCCCCCACTTGTTTAAGGACACGATGGGGTTTTCGTGCGGTGCCAAGTGCCGTTCTGTGTCTCTCCATTTCTCTATAAGTGTGTACCTTCCAGTTCGACCTAGACAGAAAAGATCAGAGACCACTGTCACGGCGGGACATGGAATCATCAATAATGCAGCAGATGGTTTGTCCAACAACTGTTCTTGGTCAGCATCAGAGTGTCAGCGTTTAGAGTCCAGGCCAGGCCGCCCGTGGCAGCTTCAGAAGACAGCAAACCTCCCTAGCTGGGGCAGCACACTGGTCAGATCTCAAGGATACGCATCCTCTAGCTTGCTTAGAGAGTCTACTTTCTATCCCCCCAACTGAGCAAATTTATACCCTAGCCAAATGTGTAAGTGTTCAGAACTTCTGGGGATAGATGGAACAAAGAAAAATATTGAAAATGTGTTCCCCATAGCAAAGAGTTGTGGCCCCAGGCACCGACCTGAGCTTCTAAACCTGCACCGATTTTCACTGTCTAAGCTTCCTCAAGAGAGATGCRGGGTCATCCTAGAACCCACCCAGCTCACTACAGTGCTCAGGCCTCAGGCTCCTCTGAACTTCATGCATACAGGTAACACACACACACACACACACACACACACACACACACAAACACACACAGCAAGGAGACAGTGCCTGACGTGCCGTCTCACAACTGGAGTAGCACATGGACAGCCAGCAGCATGTCCTCCATTACTGGGAATCTGGATGTGCAGACATGAACACTCACCCAGCAGGTCRGCAGGGCCTGAACGGACAGAGCTCCATTTCTGTTAGTCCATATCTACCCAGCTGGCTTTCTATGGCACTGACTGACAGTTTAAACTGTTTGCTAAGTAAGTGTGGCATATGTAAATAATCACTAATAAAATACCGCCTATATTTTTAAATAGTTGATGCAGTTAGAATGTGGCTGCAAAGTCTCTCAGCAGACGGGAATGATCATCAGCGGAAAGAGTCACCAGTTGGGTCGCTCCTCAAGAACTGATGATACAGGAAAAGGCTTTTAGATCAAATTTGAAACAGCATCATAAAACATCTATTTTCAACTTTTCAAAGCAGGCCTTGAATGGAGTTATTAAGAAAGTAAAAGTAGGGTAGTTGGTTCAGTTAAAGCAGTTGGTCATGGGTTAGGTACAATATTCATTATAAATGAAGAACTATGCGTCGGGTGCATAGGGCATGCTTTCTCCATGGACTTCKATGCAGAACGGGTGGTTATCATAGGAAACGATGTAGCCTGTGGCTCMTGCTCAGCAGGTTTGACCTCCGTCCACGTACTCTTCTTCTGGTGTGCTGATGCATGCCTGTCTCCCAGCACTGGGATAAACAAGACAGGAGGGCTGCCACAGGTCAAGGCTGCCTGCTCTATATAGTAAGACCTGCTCTTTAAAAACAATCAAGTAAATCTGTTAAAACAACAACAAAAAACAAAACAAAACAACAAACAAACCAAAAAACAACAGAAGGAAAGGGGCTGGAGAGATGGCTCAGAGGTTAAGAACATTAGCTGCTCTTCTAGAGGTCCTGAGCTCAAATCCTAGCACCCATATGGTGGCTCACAACCATCTGTAATGGACTCTGATACCCTCCCCTGGCATGCATGTGTACATGCAGACACAAAACTCATTTACATAAATATGTGGCAACTTCTTCATTTTATTATAACAGGTTTTTTTAAGAATACATTTCTGTTTCATAAAGAACCATAGTATTTAAATACTTTATTCTTTGATTTTAAATGTATTCAGAATTTGACAGAGCTTAACTTATGAGGGATTCTGGGAACTAGGAGTCTGTTCTGGTTTAAGCAAACATCTAGAATTAAAAGAAAAACCATCACTCCTCAAGATAAGCCTGGGAGCGGACAGTGCAGGCTCCAGGWTCATAGATGACACGTGCCAGGCAAAGGCGGCAGAGAAAGGTGCAGCCGAGAGCTGTCTGTGTAGCCCAGCCCACTAGGAAGGAATGCAGTGTGTGCCCACAAACATTGGCTCAAGTCCACTTGACGGGTCAGGAAACACCTACAGTAGCAGAACACAGATTGGTGGTGTCTGTGACAGTATTCCTAGAGGTGACAATTAGGGCCCTGACCAAAYGGATGGATTCATCCTTTGGTGGATTTATGATTGTATTACTGGGAAGTGGTAAGAGACAGGAAGTAGAGCCTAATTGGAGGAAGTTAGCCTCTGATACCATGTCTTTGAGATGACTTACTGCCCTAGCCTCTTCCTGTAGTCCTTATTTTAACTTGGCCACTATGACAGTTTGAATAAGAATGGCCACATAGACTCATACATCAAATGCTTAGTGAGCGGGARTGGCACTATTTGAGAAGGATTAGGAGGCSTGTCCTTATTGGACTAAGTATGGCCTTATTGGAGGAAGTGCATCATGGGGGATGGGTGTTGAGGTTGCCRAAACCCATGCCAGGCCCAGTTTCTCTGCCTGTGGATCATGCTGTATCTCTCAACTACTTCTCCAGAACCATCCAGCCTGCGTGCCGCCAAGCTTCCTGCTGGAATGACAGTGGGCTGAACTTCTGAAGCAGTGCGCCATCCCCTAATTAATGCTTGTAAGAGTCTCTCTTATAAGAGTTGCCTTAGTCACAATATGTCTTCATAGCAACAGGACAATGACTAAGACAGCTACCAAGAGTGAGATGTGTCCTATGATTAGCTGCCATGATAAAGGGATACTCCTGAACCTATGAAGCAGACCAGTAAGACTCACATGAAGCTGTTACACCAGGCATTCGGTGATCACTAGGTAAAGGCACCCGATGCAGAGAGCTGGTAGGTGGGGCTGCTGTGGCGTTTCACCAGGTGGTTTGTGAGCCCTTGGGAAGTAGGTTGTGGGAGGAACTTGAGAGAGTTTGGAGAGACAGGCGAGGGGCCCTTACAGTGCTGTGAGTTACTGGGTGGTTGGGGTGGCGCTCAGGGGGCAGAGTTCCAGTGGGAGTGTGGGCAGTGAAGGCTCGGCCCACAATGTTTCAGAGGGAACAACTCAATTGGCAACTGGGAGAGACGTCATCTGTGCTCTGTTGTGGCAAATAATGTCTACATTTTGTTCATAATATGAGACGTTGTGGGAGGCTGATCTGGTGGAGAGTGTTTGAGGACAGCACAGTGCCCGGGCGGCCCTGAGCCAGGCTTTCAGTAAGACCCGGAAGGACAAAGCAGAACAARCTCTGAAAACGGTGCAATGGTTAGAAAAGGACTGTGCTGCAGACAGGGGCGTGGCTGCGGGGGTTCCGGAGGTCTTCGGCTGTGATGACGGGAGGTACCCTGACTGGATCTCCGAAACTGGCCACACTGCACCCTCTCAGACTGGAGAGTGACCCAGCAGCATCCCGTCAAAGGGCCCCTTGGAAGGACATAGACTTTGGGTGCCTCGTGGACAAGGGCTGTCTAGGCAGTACTCYCCTCAGGATTTTTTTTCCCACTATGCACAGCTGCCCAAGTACTCAGAGGCAGAGCAGCTGAGRTACAAAGCTGGGACGCTTGGGCCGGCAGCAGGTTTGGCGTCATCCGTGTGGTGCTGCAAGTGCCGTGGGAAGATGGAAAGGCCTAYCCGGGTTTCAAAGGCAAAGCCTGGGAAGCCAGGCAGCATGCGTCAGGGTCGGCGTCCTGAAGAGCGCTCTCAGGTCAATGTGTGGAGCTGTGCAGGTGAAGATACTCGGGTGCTGGGGAGGCCGGAAACGTGAGCAGTAAGGTCACATGACCCCCCGAGCCCGCTGGAGCGCACATAACAAGTGCCTGGATGCTGGACCTGGGACTACAGGATCCAGTGCTGTCCTACTGGCTTCAGTCGAGCCTTGATCCAATCGTTTATGATAATACTTATCTTTATTGATGTATACATATGTGTGTCTTTGAGTGTGTGTGCYACATGTATACATGTACCTTTGGGGCTAGAAGAGGGTGCCTGGCCCCCTAGCACTGCAGTCACATGTGGTGTGAGCTTTTTGGCAT
>BDUI01006008.1:32023-46938 GCA_002335545.1 Apodemus speciosus
CCTGGAACTCACTCTGTAGACCAGGCTGGCCTTGAACTCAGAAATCTGCCTGCCTCTGCCTCCCAAGTGCTGGGATTAAAGGCGTGCACCTCCACCTCCCGGCGCTGGGGGGGGGGGGCTAATTCTTGATTGTAAAATTTGTAAGAAAAATATTTTTCTCCCATTTATAGCTTGAATTCTAGTTTTCTGTCCTTGGGCATGTCCCAGCTTTGTCTCCTATACCCTGATATCATGATAACAAACTCAGCCTTTCCACATCAACCCTTTATGTTTCTCTTCAATGCTCAGGACTCCTGCTTCTTAGCCTGGGGGCTTTTAATGACTCTGTTCATGGTGGATTTGAAAAAAAATGATTGTCATTTTCTGTCTAATATTTTTAGTTTACTGTAGGAGGGATTAAGTTATTCTAGGAAACCATGATCCAGCTCAAACACTTGAGAGGGGTGGAGAGAGAGGGGGACAGAGACAGAGAGAGGCAGAGACAGACAGAGAGAGGCAGAGGGGAGGAGGACAGAGAGTTGTGCAATGCTCTGAATTTAGTATTACTTGTATACATGAGTAAAAGGAGCAATAATTATTTACCTTCTGAGAACAATAACTGTAGCTCTGCCTCTACCAATAACTACAAACAGTTTTTCATTAAAAAGGAGAAAGTGATTGAATACTCCAAATTAGCCCTGGCAAGAAAAATAACAGCTGCCTAAAATGAAGTGTTTGAGTTATGAGCCATGTGCCACTTTGGTTTATCTGTAGCCAAAAGCTTCGAAATCCTTATTCAATTAGCCCTGCTGCTGGGGAGGGCCGGTTGCCGGAACAAGAGCTGCCTGCTGGTGGCTGAGAGGTATCTCTGACACACAAGTTCAGACCTTGCAACTCTGTTTTTGTTGTTTGAACTTTCTTCTCTGTTGTAGCTAGGGATCCGGCGTGGAATTTAAACACTTGTGTGGTAACGCCGTCCCTTCAGCCATTGTGTTGTTAAGCTCCAGCTAACGAACTCTAACACTGGCTCTGGTCAGGCAAGACTTAGAAACCAGCAGCCGTCAACAGTTCTAGTTTTACAACTAAAACTATGCGGTTTATCTGTCTTTGTGGCATCTAGATGTTCTTGCCTGCCCAGTCCAGCCACTCCATTAAATATCCTCAAAAATACATATGAACATAGATAGACCAAGATATACCAAAAAATAAAAATAAAAAACAAGCCTTAAGACGCGAGTTTCATTATAGAGGTTTACATGCTCTGGCAGAAGCTTCAACATGTGTGCCTGTGTTACAAGTTAGGCGCGCAGCTAAAACGCAGAGACCAAAATTCCATAGTGTTTGAAAGGCGAGAACCGCGAGGCACAGCAGTCACGTATGCTGTCTCATGTGCACTTTCCTTCCCCACCAATATTTTTAGTTGCTTAGGGATCCTCTTGTCCATGTCACAAAGAATGTCTCAGAGCCRTGTGGATTATGCACACATTGGATTGCTAAGGACAAGTGCTGTGTTGAAATCTCTGGGCTACGTTTTGCTACCAAACATATTTTTGAGGCTAAAATCTAAGTGCCCGAAAAGGGGAAGCCAGCTTCTTCTGTAACTCATAACTTAGCTCTAAAGACAGTGCTGAGAAATTCAAGTGTGCTTGGAACGTTTCCACAGTAATTTGATATGGAGCACATCAGTGTTTCTGCCTTGAAGAATTGTGCTTGAGTTAGATGTGTGTT
This sequence comes from Apodemus speciosus, assembly GCA_002335545.1. Lineage (NCBI taxonomy): Eukaryota > Metazoa > Chordata > Mammalia > Rodentia > Muridae > Apodemus > Apodemus speciosus. Next base: position 33,731 of record BDUI01006008.1, read on the forward strand.
GATCACTAATCATTACTTAGGGCACGGTTACATCATAGTTTGTTCGCTCTGCAAAAGTAAAATGGTTTTGCATCTTAATCATGGTCATCTCATAAGAATAGCCAAATACTTTCATTAGGTGACTGGAGGGATGGGAATATATAATCTTGTTTGCCAATCAGACTGTCGGGGAAAGCTTTTAAGGTCAGAGTTGCCTTTCAGTTAAAGCTCCAAGAATAATCACTTTATTTGTACTTTTATAAAAACTACACAAACACATCATATTACAGGGTGTAAGTTCAAATTTCACAAATATTATTATCCAAATTTTAGGAAATTTGTCTGAGCCTGTTGTGCTGGGTTTTCTTATGAGCCAGATGCCTAGACCAACTATAGAGGTTCTCTGCTGAATTGTTTTATTTTTGTGTGTATGACAAGAAAATCAATAAAAGTTGGACTCTGTGCTCCCAGCACGTCCTCCCTTCCAGTGAGTTCCAGTCCTGAACTTTTATTGTTTAATTCATTTACTTACCATTTTAATTACAACTAAATCTACCTTCATTCATTGAAGTCCAATTCATCCTTCAAAAACACTTATTGCCACCCCCTGCAAGAAGCAGTTCCTAATTTGCCACCCACACAGCCAAGTTACTCTCTGCTCTGTGTGCCTAGCAGCGCCGTCTGCCGCTCTCTATTATGGCTGTTAAGCTTTCCCTTGCCTCCTTATTCCTGTCCTGTGTCCCATTAGAATGCAAGTTTCTGGGGACCAGAGCTTCGCTCTTATCCATTTCGTTGCACAGGTAAATACTTGGATATTCTTTTTCAATGGTGAAACCTATATTTTCAAACTACATTAGTTTTTGGTAACATCTGTATGATGTGTCTCTAAAAAAATATTAAAAGATTAAGACTAAATGCCTTTGTCTATAATTGTGTGAAAATAGATACATCACATCAGCTCGTCTAGCACTGGGTGGGCCAGACATGGTACCTGCCTGAAGCTTGTCATTGTATGACAACAACAGTTTCAAGTAAAAGGTAACTGAACATTGTTGTGGCTGGTGATGCTGGTGTTTAGGGGAGTTGTTTAGCTGGTGCATTATAACTCCAGTTTTCTTATGTAGTTGTTAACATGATCTCAACAATCAGAAGTTTGAAAATCTCTGGTAAAGTAAAGTCAGGGTTTCCTTTTGCTGACTCTGAAGCTCTTACAAAGTTTCCACCCTACTGAGCAGTCCAGTTAAATACTCACTAAAGAAGAGCAAAAACTAAATTGCTTTCCAGAATGAAGGAAATCCAAATTTGTGAATAAAATCCGAATTTCAGCCAGTGTGGTGTTCTGGGYTGCTTTCCAAGGCCGATTCAGCTGCTTTCAATCCCAAAGTCACTCAATTCCCATAAAATACCTGGAGTTTTATGAATACAGATCGGTCTGCACTGTCTTAGTCTTTCAGTTATATATTATTCTTTCAAACCCTGAACTGTATTGGCAGATATTTGAGAGGAAAAGTAAACTGTGCATGAATATTGCTCCCCAAGCTATGACTCTAAAATGAATATTTAATTATCATTTTATGCTTCTATATAGTCTCCACCAGTTGAGACCATATAGAACACATAAAACACATTGAAGATCCTCAGGCTTAAGGTGTGCGCTGTTATGCAGAAGCAGGTCTGTTGTGTCAAAGGCTTTCTGAAATATTGAAGCATAGAATATTACTCCTTGTGGCTATGACATCACCACACTGAAAACCTTAAGTTGCTTTAAAAGTGTTTTCTTCTCATAAGTATACCCTTAACTGCATCTAACTAAATACACTTCTCAGTGCAGTGTGTGCTGGAGARCCGTTCCCAGTGTGTACCTTGCAAAGTTAACCTTCTTGATTATGATTGACTGTCTGCTGAGTGGTTCATTTCAGGAGTGTTCTGTTTGTGATTTTCTAGGAAATGTTGCTTCTTTACACATCAAGGAAGAGCAAACCAGAAATGCCAGCATTGTTTACCATGTGGAAAACTAGAATTATCTTAATGAAGAGTGTCCATACACTGGCACATGGCCAGGTGAATCATATTTGTCAAAGTTGCAAAAAGGTTAGGACACTAACTTATTCATTCTCAACTTGAAATTCATCAGACAAGAAGGTAATGATTCTTAGCTTTCATAGTAAACATCTAAAACTCTCTTAACTAATAATTTTTCACTTGGGATTATGTTTTCAATTCTAGGATCTCCCATCTCTTTGAAACCACATATGTAAAACATATATATATATATATATATATATATATATATATTTACAGTTTTCACATTTGGGTAAAATAAGAACATGGGAATTGAAGAATCTGAGTATTGGCCATCAGCAGACATGTCTAAAGCTGGAAAGGGGYCATTCCTACTATCCASTGTGCCAGTCACACTGTCTCCCTGTCTTCTGCTAAGAGCTGAAACCTGTGTCATCATAGTTAATGTTTTGACAGATTTTATCATAAGACTTGCTGTTGTAAATTCTCTTTGAGCCAAAATTTAACGTGTTAAATGCTCACAAATGACTTTTACTGTTTGTGATCCAGAAAAGGAAATAATCCGATATGTTGTTTTAAATGCTAGAAGTGGAAAGTTTAACTCTTTCAGCGTTACACATCAAGTTTTGGAAAAATTCTCATTCTCTGTGCTAAAGGCCTCTACATTATCACTAGAACCACGTGTACGCATTTTTGTGACTAGAGCATTAGAAAAGATACCAAAGAGAACATTATATGATTTATGTGTTCTCAGTAAATTTTATAATCAAAATAATTCCTTCCTTTCTAAGTTCAAATGTAACACACCAAACTATGAACCACTTAAAAACTCTGGAGCAAACCCTTTGCTTACAGGTAGCTTCCCAGAGCTCATGTTAGGGAGACCTCATGATGGCTTTTATCTGTTCTGAGCACTCAGGGAATTTTAGAAACACGATCCCAGCCTTTGCTATTCCTTGGAGACTGCCGATCAAGATTTTTTTCTCTCTCTAAAACATCTTCAATGACCATGACCATTAATATTTACCTATAAATGCGTTTGTACACAGGCTCAACCGTAGCACATTAGTGATGACAAAAAAGAGTTTGTTACTCAGTTCTTTACCCTAGAATAACTCAAATCRACAAATATTTATTGAATGTCTACTGTGTGCAAATAACCCTGGGCTGGGCAGGTTTTAAAAGCCACCCAGCTTTCCAATTTGGCAAATCAAAGCATTATTTTTTTTCAGCATTGCAGAAGCCACTTTTGTGTCCTTAAGGACAAAGTGTACAAGTATGAGTACGGCAAAGAAGAGAAGGTTAATTCACAGCGTGAAAACAGGAGGGAAGATACCCTAAGATACCATCCACGGACTGCATCATCTGTTATGTATGTATGTGTGTGTGTGTGTGTGTGTGTGTGTGTGTGTGTGTGTGTGTGAGATGTGTGTACGACTTTATCATGTATGTATGTAAACATGTCCATATACATATCTATATATTCATTTCAGAAAACTATGAGTGTACTTGAGAGAAATGGCCTGTGCCATGGTGACATTAGAATAGATATTAACATCTGAATATATTAATATATAAATAATGATGTATAATAATATTAATATTTAAACCCAGAGATTTGCTTTTAAAATAGGCTTCACAGTTTGATTAGTGTTAGGTCCTATGATGCCAACCATCAAACCAAAATTGTTATTATATTACAGAGAAAATATTCAACCTAGAGTCTGCTGTTCTACAAACCAGCTTCCACTAAAGTCTGTTATGACGTGACCCCGGCAATGGCAGATTTCTAATCAATATAGACTTGGCTTCTACATTGTTACTGAAGAAGTTACTGAGGAAGGCTTTAATTAAAAAAAAAATTGCATCATAGTAAAAGAAGTCACCTCAAAGCTAAATTTAAAGGTTCTAATTGATGTGAGAAAATAAATATAAAACTACCAGTAAGAAGAAAACATCAAGGACTTCGCTGTCCTGTTCCAATCTCTGCATTTAATTTTGTTAATTCTCATAAAGAAAACAGTATCTGTGATCATATCAAGTAACTGGATATATTGTCTCAGTGAGATATTAAAGGAAGGCTGGCATAACCGCCATTATTCCCGAATGGTATTGGTTCTGGATGTTTTATATAGAAGATATGTGCATAGGTTGACTGTAGAAGGTATTGTTGAGATTTTTTTTAAACTAGGGATATCTTATGTCAACTTAAAAATATTTATTGAAGGGACTTATTTTTAAGGAGGCAATTTTTGCCATCTATTGGTAGGCTAATGTTACATTCTACTGACAATCAAAACAGACTCTAAATAACCTTCATTATCCAGAAGTTTTTCTTTCTTAAAATGTCTGAAATTAATTCCTTAGTAATCTGATGGGGGAAATGCTATTAAAATTCTTAAAATCTTACATTTGCCTTATGGAATTGTTCGATGTTAAGATTACCTGTACCTCTTCACATCTTATTTTAGTTATTTGATACACGGATCTGGTTCAAAGATCTGATTTTCAAAGACTCCTGATTGTTCCGGAGTAAATTTACCTTGAGGTATCCAAATGACCTTCTTAAACACAGTAAGCACTTTCCATGTGTGACAATTTTGTACTGCTTTGGTATCTTCCATTTATAAAGTCTTTAATATGTTTTAAATAAAGTTTCACATGTGTGAAATCTAATGCTTGTATTCAAGAAGAAACAAGTCTCTAGAGTTTGTTCTAATTTCCTCTTAATTCTCTCCTCCCAAACTCCTTTGACCAAAGTTCTTTAATATTGGGACCCTCTTACCTAGGACCTAGCCTGCATTCACCTGCCCCCTTGTGGTGTTTTTAATCCAAAAAGTTAATTAATTTCTGAAACTTGACACAGTCTGAGTCAAGAAACCTCATTCTTACTGTTTGGCATTCAGAGACAGCAAAGTTCTCTTCTATTAGTCAGTCAGTGGCTAACATAACAAGACAAAGGAAATCATTTAAGCTTTTTATTTAACCCAGAGCCTAAGAAGGAATTGGGCACACAAGAAATAAATGTCGTAGAATAACCTGGAGTAACTTAATTTTCTCTAGAATCTTTGTTAACGATCTGAAGTTTGAGAACTAAAGAGTTATTTCGAAAGTTTTTAAAAATGCAACCTAACATTTGTTTTACATTGATATCTTCCTCCTTTTTTCCATGAGTGAAGAGGCTGCTTTTCTACTTAACTTTTAAGTAAATTTTCCAAGTCTCCTGTCAAAGATACATTTATAACTGTAAAAATAAGTTAACTATTACATAATATATAATCACATATTTTATATGCTTGACACAAATATGCTATCTGTCCTTCAGCTGCCCTAAGACTAATTATGACCCCTTTAATTGAAGGTGACGGGTTTTGTAGATGAGAAAAAGATGTGTGTGTTTAACGAGCCAACTTAAGTTGTCACAAATTCACAGTCATTTTTCTAGATGTAAGACTTAAGGATTATGCCTCTGGTTAATGAATAATAGTGTAAGGAAAAGGAGAAGGGAAGAAAAGCACTATTCACATACATATATACATACATACATACATACACAATTTGCCTTTCTTTGAGATGGCAAATAGATTATTGTTATCAACAAGACCCCAGATAACATTCTAATGACTTCTCTTTCTGTTTACAGTGGAACATTCCTAGCAGAAAAGAACTGTCTTTTTCTACCCTATTTCATCCCCTTCAGGCCCCTACCCAGGCCTGGCTGGGTGGAGCTACAGAGAGAYGCTGGCTTCCTGTCCTCTCACCTGAGACCTGGAAGAAACAGAAAGTGCTACACAGCCCTCTGTGGGCCCGTTCCGTTTCTACTGTCTACCACAGCTTTTTTGGTTTCTCTTAAATTATAACAGTTGACCTACTAACAGGTTCCCAGAAACAGGTTCAGATTTTGGCAGGCGAACCCAACCTCTTTGTCCTTCCAAAGTACATAAATGCTAAACTGTGCTCATGGCGGGAGAAGCATTCCAACAAGGCTGCAGCCCAAGGCTCTCTCTGCTCCCCAGCATCTTGCTGCCGTTTCTCCCCTCAGGAGTAGTTTGTGAGTTCGCCCTTGGCATCTGTTTCTTCGGCCTGGATTAAGCACAGGTGACTGAGAGTCTGCCTTATCTTCACAAGGCATTAGTCACTCTATAAAAGTAAAATTTATTATGAAATGTCTTGTTTGTCTTAGCATATATCTTCTCTGGGAAGTTGGAAACAAAGGCATGTCCTCTAAGGCTCCACATGGGGAAAGCACATCCTCCTTTGGAATTTAACCTTAATTTGAACCAAGATCTGTGAAAGAAAAGCACTTGGGTGTATTGTTCCAGAGCTCCACCCTTCTCTCCCCTTATCTTAATGCAGCTACTTTTGTTTTGTGGTTTTTCAAACTTCTTCTTCTTYTTTTTTTTTTTTTTAAATTCTCCCAATTCCAAAGCACAGTGCTTTCTCTGAGTTTAAAATTTGTCCTTAAAAAGAAGTTAAGTTAATTTTATAGTTATACTTTGGGAGTGAGTCATGTAGCCTTAATTCTGATGTTCTTGAAGTCGCATACATTCTCGAACACGTTCTCCATCTTTCTTGCTCATTTGTGTTTTTAAGGCACACCATGCTTTAGGAGTGGGGCAAGAAGCTCAGTGGCGAATGCTTTCCTGGCATTCACACACCCTAGATTTGATCCTCAGCACAGGAAAAAAAAAAAAAAGGAGGAAAAAGAATGTAAAAAACATTCTTATTTCCTCAATATTTATTTTTCTGAAAGTCTTTTCTAAAACACTGGCAAATATTATACTATAGGCATAGTTCATTCTTTATTAGAAATAGAGAACAATTACATGTAAAAAATTAGGAGGTGCAGAGTTGTTTTCAATAGTGAGAAGTCAGAGTGAGGTACAGTTTGGGAGGCCCATTGGTTTCTTGTTTCCGCTCCACTCTCCTGGCAAAGCCTTTGTAGTGCTACCCGTGCCTCTGACGTCATAGGTACCGCACTCCTCCCAAACCCAAAACTCCATCTCTGTTGTCCCTCCAGAATAATTTGTCTATAAACTGTAAGGAAACTATTTAAGTTTCAACAACCATCACTTAGGTTAATGATTAGTTTCTTTAATATTACTAACATCTAACTAAGCGTGAGATCATCCAAATAATTATCCTTTCTTGACTTTTTTTTTTATAGGAAAGACAAATCACTAATGAAAATTCTAATGGAAGTTTAGATAGTCATTTATTCTAAAATAATGATTTTTAAGTATATGTGTATTATGTTCCTGCCAACATTACCAATATAAAATGTTCTTAGCAAAGAAGRAGGAGGAGGAGGAGGAGGAAGAGAAGAAGAAGAAGAAGAGAACATCTACAAATTCCTTTGATTACATGCTTTATATATTTCATTTAAATGGTAATGCTGAGATTATTTGGGTAGTTGTGTTTTTGTTTTAATTTGGAAGTGAGGGAAAGTTGAAAGTATAGAATACATGCCTAATACAGTTAGAGAATGCATAATATCAAATCAGAGGATCATTGTTCCTAATACAGTTAGAGGATGTGTAATATTGAATCGGAGAATTGTTGTTCCTAGTACAGTTAGAAGATGTGTAATACTGAACAGAGGGCCATTGTTCCTAATACAGTTAGAGGACGTGTAATATCAAACAGAGTATCGGTGTTCCCCACCCAAGTCCACCACTAGCTCAGCTCCAACCAACTCTTTTAAATTAACATCAGTTTAATAATATTCAACAATGACAACTCTTATAAGCATACAGGCATAGGACATAGAACCACCGTAAACAGCGTTCCTATGCCCAGCTAACACCCAGAACTACGCATATAGTATATTTGCCAGTGTTTTAAAAAGGACTTTCAGAAAAATAAACACCCTTCTCTGAGACACCTGAGCTCACTGGAGGACTGAACTCTGCTTCTGGGTTCTCTTGCAAAAGCCAGTAGGATCTCAGTCCYTGTCCCCAGCCTATCAGCTTCATGTTGCCACACTTGCACATCAGTGTCAGAGGAGACCACACACCGTACAGCACTCACAGCAGCTGACAAAGCGGGAGGGAAGGRCAAGAATCATTTCWCTTAATGCATTCAACTCAAGTTGATTTTCTAAGGTCAAAACTCAAAATCTTCCAGCAGATGTGTATATACTTTGATGCAAAAACATTCATACATTATTTGCTGTCATTACTCTCTCACCAAAGTCACAGAATTGAGTGACAAGCACATCTCACACACACACACACACACACACACACACACACACACACACACACACACACACACATTTTGCACCACAAAGTCTCTGCATGCTCTCTCTTCCTTTTGTCAAGCCTTTCATGACTCAGCGCTTCCATCAATCCCACACAGGGTTAAAGTACATCAGCTGTCTTGTTCCATGGCACAGCCATAGCACTGATGCGACCCCTCAATAGTGGCTGAAAGTAGAGCCGAACTATCAAAACTCGCAGCCTGTGCCTTGTGATTTCTTGGGTGAGACAGCATCATAGACAGAAGTAGTCGTCTGGCTGAATATTCGCAGCACGACTTTCAGTGAAGTGCTTCTTCCACAAACATTTGAAGTGAGATGAACTGCAGAGACTGAATGAAGGCTTCATATTGTGTTTTAGTATATGAAAGAAGACACAAGTTAAAAAAAAACTAAACTAAACTAAAAGAACCAAATGCCATGATTTCCCTGAAGGAGGGTTTCCCAAGGAAGAAGCCCATGGTGTGGGATTCAAATTAAAATAAGGAGAAAAGAATGCAGGTCTAGCCAATGGTTCCTACTTTTAACTCAGCAAGGAATGCACTTAAGCCTGGTGGTAGAACATCAAGGAGAAACCTGAGAGAATTATAATGTTGGTTAATTACCAGTCAGACAGACAGCAGCTCACTTTCAGCCATCTACTCAATCTATTAGTCCCCTATGTAACAAAACTTACTATTTTTCTTTAGCTTTTCTTCCTTTTCTAAAAAGAAAAAATGTCAAAAATAATGCTGGATATTCTCCACACTGAAGAAAAAATTGAAAATATTTAGTATATATATATATTTTTCCATATGCTTACCATAGGCTTAGAAAAGTTCAATTCTTACCATTTCTAACCAACAAACCAAACAACCAACCAAAACCCACTGTCTATATTCCCCAGAAGGAGGATCCCATGCTTGAGCCAAACCACTAAAACCAGCCACTGCCTGACCCTGCATTTGATGCTGACCCCAACCAAATGGGACATCAAAATTACAACCACTGTAGCAGTTGGTTCCAGAACTAAAGGCCTGATTTGACCCCTTAAGCCTGCTGCCCTGGCTTGGGGCCTGACTAAGAGGCCCACCGTACCCCAACTGCTCTGCAGCCTGCTGGGTGGCAGCCATCACTGTGCTGGATTGGCGATAAAGGCTCAAAAGCTCATCTTTCCGTCCATGCTACCCCCATGGTGATTTTCCAGGCCAGCTCTGCCCCTTCTAGTGTTACCAAACCCTCCTGGACTCTCAAAACCACCTGGATTACCACCAAACCTTCCACTTCTCTTTAGCTCTCTATTGCCGTTGTGCTTAGGTTCAGCGTTGGATATATGCACATTTATTTCTTTAATGGTCAAATTCTTTCCACAGACAGCCTCAGCATTTGTAAATGCAGCAAAATCAAGGCCCTGAATAGTTTAGAAATAAAGTCATCTACAACTTTCTCACACTGACGGAAGAGCTACGGAAGCTCTTGGGCCATGACGTCCCCCATAGAATGCCCAGTAAACAACTTTATGCTTCTCAGTGCTCATCTGGGCTTTGCTTAGAATCCAGAAGTTTACAGTCACACCATTGGCTGCCTGTCAAATGTCCCTATGACAGTCTTTCACTTGGATTTTATATTCCACAACTTGAACACAGCCAAACTCCTTCAGTTTTATGATCTCTCTTGACTTGCACCATAAGACCCTCTTCAAAGCCCTGGAATAGTCCATAAGATCCTGTTTGGTTGTTTTCCATGGGAAATCCAATGCGATTAAACCAGATGTTCTCTTGCTACCATCACTGCTGAAGAAGCACCTTTCTCCGATTTTCTTTGTTATCTTCATGGTGGTTGGCAATACAGACTAGATTTCCCCATCCAGCATTAAAGGATGCAGAATTCCTTCCATCAGCTTGTCGTCACTCAGATGCCAAGACACTGGATTCCTGTAGTGCAGGCCACATGCCCTGGAAACTGGGCTGTGACTGTGCACAGCAATACTGCTCCATGGTCTTGATGATATGTCAATGTACTCATCATTACCTGGATATGTTCAGACATCCTTGCTTAGTTCTCTGCTAGCTGCTAGGAAGCACAATGAGGAAACTGAGGCAGCAAGGCAGCAGAGATTAGCCAAACTACTGCTTTGTGCACTTTACATTGCTCTTATTACAGATTATCTCTACCACTTGTCTGTACTTGATTATATTATGCTGTTATTTAAATTCACAGTATAGAACAGGTTTCTTCATGGACATTATAATTAACAATGAACAATAAATTCACAGTTTGAATACTTTTATTTTTTGAATAATTTTATATCTTAAACTCTAAGCTACTGGCTTTCTTGGTTTGCATGGCATTGGTATATATTTAATACAAACTTTCATAAAAGAGAATGCTCTTACACTGCTAGTGCCTCATGGCTCTAAAATCTCCCCAAGGGTAATTTTTGACTGTCTTCACAGCATATGTAGATGTTTACCTACACATCATTCAGGAATTGTTCAATGATAACTGCTACCAAAAGCATTTTGTGATAGCACAATTGTTCAAATAAGCCAGTTCTGGTACAACATGCCTATCACCACATCACTAAGCATGCAGAAGCAAGAGTATCATTAGTTCAAGAATCGCTTGGGCTACTTAGCAATTCCTTGTCAAAAAAAAAAGGAGGAGGARAAATCAAGCATTAGGGAAGTATCGCAGAGGTAGAGTGCTTGCCCCCCACATGTAAAGTCCTGGGTTTAATAAGCATAAAGACAGATGTCAAACAAAGTTGAATGGAAGAAGGGAAAAGAACATGCTTTGTGGGTGTGAGAAGAGGATGGTTTGGCAGCTGCTAAAACAGGGATATAAATGGGACAGAAAGCATGATTCCAAATGCCACGTGTATTACCATAGTAAATGCCACAGCGTTTGCAAAACTGTAGCTACAAAACAGACGAATACCAACCAAGATCCAGAGCGCAGGGTGGATAGTTCAGTGACAAAGCAATCTCCTGTGCACAGAGGCCAGAGTCTGATCCCACCACCACAGAAAAAGAAAGAAAAGTACGTGTGAGTGTGTGCAGAAATCTCAAAATCCTGCAGAAATCCAAATAAGTAAAGATGTGCAAACAAGTTAGAATAATCAAACATCAGACTACTGTATTAATTATGAGTGTTATTGCTACCTAAGGCCAGTAGGTAAAACTGTTAAGAAAAGTGTATGAGGTATTTATTTTATTGCTATTCATATGCTTCTTAACCACAGAAAAGTCACATAAAATAACAAAGACAAACATAGTCCTTAGCTAATAAAAATCACAACCTGATAGAATTATAAGAAGTTTGGGGCTGAGAATAAGTGATATATGCCTTTAATTCCAGCACTCAGGAGGCAGAGCCTGGCAGAGCTTTATGAGTTAGAGGTCAGCCTGGTCTACTTAGTGAATTCTAGAACAGTTAGGGCTACATAGGGAGACCTTGTCTTGAAAAAGACCCCTGCCTCCAAAAAAGAAGATTTTGCTGACCTGTGGTGATGGGAGAAGCTAAAAGATAAGGAAACCAACTGTAAAGCACCCAGGATTTAACCAATATATTATTTAATAGTTACAAAATAATTCAGTATAAGAAATGCACAGTATAAGATAAAAAGAATCTTCTCAGAGGAAATATCTATTCTGTTCATACTTTGAACAGCTTTTGGGGTTGTTATATTTAGAATGTTTTATTGTTTTTCTACAAGTATATCTTGCAGAGAAGATTAAAAGAAAAAAATAGTAGGGGAGTTGTCTTAATTACTTCTATTGCTATGGCAAAACACCATGACCAAGGCAACTGAAAGAAAGTATTTAATTGGGCTTATGGCTTCAGAGGGTTAAAGTCTGTGACGGAGAGCAAGGGCAAGGTGACAGGGAAAGCTGAGAGCTAACATCTTGATCCAAAAGCAGGAAGCAAAGAGAAAGCACTAGACATCCTATTAGTCTTTGGAAACTTCAAAGCTCACCACAGTCACACAGAGCCCCCAACAAGACATCTCCTAATCCTTTCCCGAAAAGTTCCACCAGCTGAGGACCTGAGAGCGTCCAACTGTGTGAGCCATTGGGGGCCATTCTCATTCAGAAAACCACAGGCATGGTAGTGATTAGTGATATTTAAGTCGGTATCACACCTGATTCTAGAGAAACGAAGTTAAACAGCACAGTGCCTCACCTCATACTACCCAGTCCTGAAAGAATAACAGCTGTAAATAGTTTTAATGCAGGGGTGAGGGGGGCACCATTATGGTGATGGGTTCGGAAAGTCTTGGCAGAACAGGGGAGAAGGGCTCTTACTGTGCCTCTAGGCTTAAGAAAGGCTTCCCCTAAATTTCTGTGGAGTTTGCAATTGGTAACTTTCATAAGAATGATTTCTACTGAAACACAAAACAAAATCCAAATGTAGCAAGCCAAGAGGTCGATGTAGAAATTGAGTCAGTGGATAGAAACCATTTTCCCCAGGAAATTACTTTCTAACCATTCTGAAAAGATTTAATAATAAATTTCATATTGCATAGTACAATTACAAGCCGATGGTAGCAATGCTTCCTCTTTTTCTCCTGGGCGTTAGTGAGTAATTGCTTTCCATTTACACAGCGTCAAGGACATGAATCCTTCCAGGAAGAGCTCATCTCAGACGGAGGGAGGGTCCCCTCCGAGCCGCACCTTTGCGGTAGCCATGCCTTTGGGTCTCATTGCTCTCCTCTCCTTTCCCTGTCCTGGAATTTCATAGCCTCTGATCCCAAGTGCCCCCTGGTACCTGGTGGCTCTACTATAGCTTCTCCCTAAAAATGAGCCACTGAACTCCAGTGACTTGAATTTTTAGCCCGTGCTACAGGTGCCACCTCTGAACACGCACTCCAGTCATCACGGCTTTTCTGTTCTCTCCCTCCCGAGGGACGTAATAAACCTTTAACACTAACATATTTCCACATCTCTATTCATCCAACAGCTTCCTC
>BDUI01006008.1:78170-90269 GCA_002335545.1 Apodemus speciosus
GGCCAGGCAGGCCGCGGGGTGGGCCCGAGACCCGGCGCCCGGCCTCCTTTGTTGACTTTTAGGTCTGTGGCTCAACAGAAGATTTATTCGCTAGGAGGGGAAAATGCCCAAACAATGAAGAACTAACTGCATTTGTCACCTCGGGATGCTCACGCGGTTCGCTCTGCCCCCTCTTCCCCAGCAACCATCTGTCCTGGGCCCCCAGCCTGCGTGCGTCTAGAGGCTCGCGGTGGCCCAGAGCACAGCGGCAGAACCCGGTGCGAAGCCCACGGGGCACAGCCCGCAGGCGCATGGGAGCCAAGCCGGACTCCTCGCTCTGGCTTCCAGCATCCCGCATCCCCGTCCTTCGGGYGGCCTGGACCACAGGCACCTCTCCTCTGCAAACCCAGAAAACCGCACGAAGAGTCGAGGAGCAAAAACTAAGACCTACACAAACCAGGAGGAGGAAAGGGACTGCACCCGAAGGGAGACTTTCGTTTCGGGGCAACATGAGAAAAGCAAAGACTGAAGATCACGCTTTTGTATTACATAAGAGTTTGAATTTGCTGGCATTTATTTACCCGTTGTAAGTGTAACTGTTGAGAACGAAAGCTTTTTAGTCTTTGGGATGCTTGATGTCTTTTAGAGGACTTGGAATTAAGTTTAGAAATTACTCAGGCCAGCAATTTCTCTCCCCCGCCCCCCCCCCTTTCATTAGTCGCACAGAGCAAAGCAGGGATTTCTGGATTTCTCTCAAGTGGCTACGTGGCACCCCTTCTCTCATCTGGGGAGGTAATTACGCCATAATTAAGCGACTGGCATGGCTCTTTTCATCTTGTCGGTAGTGTGGAGTGCTGTGATCACAGTACAGGCTGCCCAAGTTCAGGCCCCGGTGAGGATGGAGTTCACACTCCATCCAGTTCACAGAGGCTCAGGCAGGCCAGCCTCTGCTTCTGCTTGTGCTGTTATTGTTGGTGTCAATCCGAACAAGCCTTACAAAGAAATAGGTGGACTGGAAAGGGAGCCTACTATCAAAGGAGATTAATGATTTTGTGATCTCAAGCAACTATGGGGTGTGAAGTTGCATTTCAAARCTTCTTACAAGGCAAACAAGCCATCAGCTTTAAGTTCTTAGAAACAATATTTTAAAAATATCTTCACAAAACACAACACAGCAGCTACTCTGAAATACTCTCAAAGCCTCCCCGGCAGGAATGAATTAACCGCCTCCCTCCCCACCCTCCAAACCGACTGTGATAGCTAAGTTTTGTTTCTCTGTTAATGCGAGGTCAGAGTCTGGGGTAGATAACTTACTTAATTTTTGCAGCCGAGGTTGCTGTTTTATTCTCATTCAAATACTTCTTGAATTAGAAAAAATAGGAAATTGATCATTTAATTTCAAACCAGGAAGAAAACAAAAAAGACTAAAAAGAGGCACAGAAGGGTTACACCCCTCCTCCCAAAAAAATTCAAGTAAATATTACCAGTAATATTAAAAAAAAAAAAAACACAACACACCTCAGTTCTTGGAATAGTGTCAAGTTACCTACCTGCTTTAATTGAATTCCTTTTGCCACCTTTTACTAGTTACACATGCATTTAACTTGTAAATAAAACCATTCTAGTTTAATTATATCCCTACTTTTCTTTAAATTTCAGAATTTGAAAAATATCGCATTCAGACGACCTATTTTGGATTCTAATTAAAGTTCTATTTTGGATTTTAAGTGAAAGAGAAAAACAGAAATTCTTTGTCGTTAACATGTGATTTATTTAAATTCCTTAACTGCAAATGATCAGGAACATATTCCACAGATTAAAATCTTGTATTATTTTTGTTATTGAAATCAAAATATCTTAATTACAAATCACATCGATAAAAATTAACATTTTAATTTGTCATTTTAACCACTTAAAGCAATTTCGGCTGTAAAGAAAAGGAATAAACCATGCAATAAATTAACATCGAGAAGGCAAAGAGGAATAATAATGAAACCCGTTTGTCTAAAACTAACGCCACGTCCAACTGTGGAAAGTGCATTAACACTGGATGAACCAAGAACAGGATGGCAATAACTAAGTGGCCACAGTTGGGGTTTTGGAACTCCAGACCAAATTTTGAAATGCATTTCTCATAACTTCTCTCTCAATAGTATGATCCTTCCTTTTTCCCCTGGGTTGGGGGGATCCTTTAAATTGCATACATACACAAAAGCTAATTTTATACATGTGACCTCTGAATGACATGACCATGATGGCTCTCGGAAAAGTGAGGAGCAGAATTAGGGAGGAAGGCAGTTCCTGAAGACCTGGCTTTCCAGGGGAGGCGGGTGGAGAGGCGTCCTTGTAACTCCGTCAGGCAATTTTTTGAAAACGTAGCACGCCTATCACCTAGCTATTACCTCTACGTGTTATGCGAAAGTGAACGAGGTCTTCATATCTGGGCACGATATTAAGTCCATAGACATATATATATGCATTTCACTGAAAGACGTCCGCTCTCTGAATGCATCCGAAATGTTAGCTGAAAGCAAACCGCTCCAATGTGCGTAACCGGTTTGTACCTTCCTGCATAACGGCAGTACTACCGTTCAATCCTCTCAAGAGCCTCTACTGTCTACTTGTGTTCTTTACCATTTCCATCTTTACCGAGTTAAGAGTATTGCCACAGACCTGTAAACTCGTGTAGTAGGCCTAAGTAARGAGGAGCGACAACAACAGAAAAAAGCACGAACAAATATTTTACAAAGTTGACCATCTTCTTTTTAAATAAGCCCTGCAGGGACTAGAATGTGTCCACAGGGGGAGGAGTGAAAGGGAGAAAGGGAAGGAAGATTTTCTATATATACATGTGTGGATCATTAAACGTTGCCGCGGGGGGTGGGGGATGTTGGTATGGAGTCGGTAGTACTTGTAGTAATACACACAATGAGTGTTGAATACAATAATAAAGTAACAGTCCTTTGAACTAGGGAAAATTGTGCATGAAAAATAAAACTATTTGGAATTGTATTATGCGGTTGGTTTGGTGTGTGTGTGTGTGTGTGTGTGTGTGTGTGTGTGTGTGTGTGTGTGTGNCTGCTGGAGAAGGACCGGGGTGGTGGCGTCAGAGCCCCAGCGCAAGGATCATGCTCGCTGAATGACCCCGAGTTCCCTCCTAGAGGTGCTCACCCTCTGGACCTGACTACGACTCCGTTCTTGGTCCACTCGGCTCCTTTGCTCCCCTCATTCCGGTTCTTGACCCAAAGTTCAACCCTGGGAGACCACCCCCACTTCCCGGGCTTCGTGCTTGGAAAGGGGAAAAGCCCCACTTTTGCCTCGTCACTAGAAACCCAGTCTTCTGAGTCAGCCGAGCAGAGTGACGTTAGGTCGACCTGGGCTCCGGGCTAGCAGAACGGAGGCGCTGCCACGAAACTCGTACCTGCGGCTAGGAGCAGGTGAGTCACAGCACCGTTTTATATTTTTATGACATAACTTTTTTTTTCCGCCTCAGTCCACTCCACTCCCCTTGTCATCTGCAGCGATCAGAAAGAGGAAGAAACTGAACGCAGATGTTTGTGTGATAAGGCAGGCGGATCCTAGTCAAGCCTGCCTCTCTGCCGGGCTCCTCCTCCTTCCCCCCTCTGCAGCCTCCGGGACCGAGCTGGAGGCGACCGTCTGGTTTCTGATAGAGAAAGGTCAGGGGGAGGGGACATCTCCCTAAACACCGGCATAAACTGGGAGTGTATGGGCCTGGGTGCTGGAACGCATCTGCCATGCTAAATGAGGTGCCAGCCTGAAGCTAGAGTCAGTCCACARTAGGGCCTGGTCGTCTCTGAGCTGGATGAGCCGGGCGGGGGTATCAGGCTCCTGGTCCTGGGTAACTGTGGAAAATTCTCCCCAACTCAAAGTCTCTTGCTTCCTTCCATTGCTTCCCAAGTAGTGCTTGCCTTCGCATCCAGTGGAAAGAGACTTAAACCAAAGAGATTAGGCTAGACAGAGTTTGAGATAGGTTTGGAGAAGGTGCTTACCTCCAAGTGACTTCTAGTGTTTGTGACTATGTATAATACCTCGTGCGTTTCGAAGTAAATGTGACTGTGCGTCCCTCCCTGAATGTGTTGCTCCAGCCTGTAGGTGTACTAGATTTCCTTTAGAAGCAATAAAATAAACTTTAAAGTCACCAAGAGACGAAAATATTCTTGTTTTGCAAAGCTTTTTTAAAAAAAGGTAATTAATCTCATTTGAAGGAATGTGTTTTTACTTGTCTTCCAAATAGATACTCACCCCCACCCGGTGCTTTGTTCTTTTAAATCTTTCTTCCTTGAAATCTGGCAAGAGAATCAGGTTAAATCCTTGAACCAAATAAATCTCTTAGATCAGCAGGAGAGCAGAGAAGGTGAAGATGTGTAGTTAAGGAAATAAAAAAGATAAAAGCATTGGATTACAATTCCTTTTTGAATAAAAAGTGTGTGTGTGTGTGTGTGTGTGTGTGTGTGTGAGTGTGTGTGTGTGTGTGTGTGTGTGTGTGTGTCACATTATAAGCAAAGGAATGAGAGTGAAATTAAATCCTCCTGGAACACAACAGAGCAGGCAACCCTCCCCAACTGCAATTTGCCCCTGTGACTAGAAGTCACTCCCACGSGGTGTGTAAATGTACCTGTAGATATATGTCAGAAACAAATGCTTTTTGCAAAGTTCCTACCGACCGCAGGCGCAGCTCCGTTTCATCTGTAAAACACAGGGATGCTTAGCTTCCCCAGTCTGGTTCTGGGGACTTCCAGCAGGGCGGAGAAGCTTCCTTGTTCCCTAGTGGTTGATTCTCTGGTGCCCTCTTGGCTTTTCTACAGCAGCTAGTATGACTTGGACGTTAGTAATGGCTAGATATAGTGTATAACAAGTTGATAACTTTGGGGGGGCTGTCATGTGGAAGGAGTTAATTAAAATATCACACGTCCGTTCAGCCCGTTTTCCAAATCTACTTTGCCCCCCTTTCAAGTCTACTTAAAAGGCGAAGGGGGCCATTCATTGAGTGAGACCACATTGGAGTTTCTCAAAAGCATCGTCAAAATCCGAGAGTGGAGGTACAGAATGGACTCTGCTCGCTTTAAAACCTTGGTCCCGGTATTCTTGGGGTCTGTGGCCCAACAACACAGCGCCTCCTGGATGTACCTTCCCGCAATAMYGCGGGGTTAGACTGGATTGAACCGGGCAGGCCGGCAGGCAGCAGGGGCTTTGATTCTGAGTTGACTGAAGCCACGAAGAAGGAAAAGCAGTACTTCGGTTACTTCTYGGCACTTTAGTGAAGGGCTTTGTGGACACCTAACAAATTCAGTTGGTGAAGTTGTTTAGTGCACCAAGAGGCCAGTTTCCCCAGGTTTAAAAGTGAAACAGTGGGGGGGGGGGTGTCACTTCTTTCTAAGTCTTTGACTTGGCAACCGCCCATCCCCCATGGCGGCGGGAGGGACGGGGAGCGAGGGCTGCTGCCTCCACTCTCTGGCTAGTTGGTACCCAGATGAGCAATTCAAGTATCCTAAACCTTCTATGTGTCTGACATCTTTACCCCAGTAGTCCCTTATGCCAGAGTAAAACAGGGCAATTAAACCAGCCTTCRGGTTGGGTGGGTGGCGGGGGACKGAGAGAACRCAAGAGAAGGGAGCCACGTGGTCTCTTCTGCGAGGCCCAGGCCGAAYTTGGCAGGGTCAGGCTAGTCGGCCACAGCCTAGGGCGCCCCAGGTAGCCAGGGCAGTCGGGAAGGTGGGCTGCGCTGGTGTTCCAGTCGGTTTCAACAGAGGAAGCGGCTCTGTCATTCCCGGAAGCTGACCCAGCTCTGGCCTTAAGATGTGCTCATGGCCCCACCGCTAGCACAAGGTCCCTTGCCTGCTTTAGCCTACCCTTCCCAGAGTTACTTGGGAATCCCGCAGGTAATCACAGGAGAGAAGGGCACAGGGGATGTGGCGCGAAAGGAGGMTAAAAGGCCACCGGATCCTGAGATCAGCTGGTGCCTCTGCTGATGCTAGTGATCTTCGCTGTTTTGCTGAACTAAGAGGCGGACAACTTTGAGCCTGGGCTTGCCCTGTAGAGCCGGCTGGAGTCTCGAGCGCTCCCTCCCTTCATCTCCCTAGTCTGCCCCCTTTCCTCGCTGACGTTACCTCCCACCTCCGGGCTGTGGCCAGGTCAAGGCCGCTGTGGCCTCAGTCACGCTCGGTGCCGGGTGGTCTGAGTTCCTCCGCTGGGCCCCACCCCCTCACCAGATAAGAAGCTTAAGTCCTCCTCCTGCGGGGGGAATTAGACTAGAAGCAGCTAAGACCTGTGGTCTTTAACTGGGTTCAAAGCCAGCTCAGACTGAGACCAGCTGAAGGCGGCAACCAGAGGGCTGGGCTGGGAGCACCCCCTTGCACTTGCTGTGAGGCGCCCTGAGGATTCGCTGTGCGCAAGACTGGGGAGATAGCTCGGGTGCCTTCCCAGGGCGAAGCCAGCTCTGGTCACCCGTGGCCCGGCAGCCCTAACCAGTGAACGCCACCACTACCCAAAACAAGCCTGATACCAACTCAGGGCAAACGTTCGGGTTCCTGCTCTTTCGCTGTTCCCCTTTTTCCTTTCTGTCTTCACAGGATCCTTTTACTTTTTCTCCTGCCATTAAATCTTCATTAAGGAAATCAGTTTGCCGCCTGCAAGAAGTCCAGTCTCCAGTTGGCGAGAGCCCTGGGGCCACTTGATAGGCCAAGTCATCTACTGTTCTGGGCCCGCACACCTGTTCAGGTGTGCCTTTGCGCCACACATATGYGCATTCAGGGCTTTCGGTTGTTTTGTTAAAAACGAACAAAACCAGGCATTGAGTTTGTCGTTCTCTTGCCCCTTGAGTTGCCGCCAGGTTTCAGAAAGTCCCGGGARTCCGTGACCCAGGCTCGTCCGCAGCCGGATGTTTAAGCCGGAGCTACTCCCCACCTGGCCTCGCCCGCGGGCGACAAAACCGTCAGTCTGGCCGTGAGAGAGCGTCCCCTTGCCAAGATCAACTCACATTTTCATGTATTCAAATGAGAAATGTTGGGAAGAACTACTTGCCTCACTGGGCAATCCACAGCCTTGGAAGGAAAAGTTAAGGCTCCCACCTTCCCTGGAGAAGAATTATTATCTCCATCCCTCCAGGAGCGCATACCGTTCCTCTCCTGCACCTCCCACTCCCGGGCCGCWTCTGGATCACCAAGGTCCTCTTGAGATGCTTGCCCTGAAAGCTACTATTTCCATCAGCTGAGCTAGTTGAAAGATTAGCTCAGTCGGTCCCCATTTCTTAAGCTAGCCCCTCAAGTGTGGAGCACACTGGCCTTACATATTCCTCTAATTAAAACACAAGAGGGTTCTGAAGGAAGATGGAAAACGATCGTTTCACTTATGTGAGCTGGAAAATAAAATTTTTCTGAGAACAGAAAAAGGGCCAAGGTGGCAGATATCCTACTGTGTACCACCGACTGAACGGAGACCTTTGAGGTCCCTGGCGTTTTCCACCTGCTGCCCAAGTGTGTGGTCTGGACTTGACCCTTCACAGGACAACAGTCCAATCCACGCTAAGGGGAACCAACTACGGAAGCTGAGGTCTCCGGAAAGTCAACGAATTTCACCTTTTGCAGCTTAAATGTAATCCTTCCCTAAGGGTACAAAGTAGCCAAATCTTTAGCTTTCTCGTGCCAGCCATCCACCCCCTCCAATCCACAGGAGTCCCCCATTTTCCACACACCCAACAGCTTTCCCACATCCTTCGGTACCCTCTGGCGGTTTAACTTTGCTTATTCAAATGTGATCATCCTCACATTTACATAGCTCTATATAACTGATGATTTTNGTTGAATACAATAATAAAGTAACAGTCCTTTGAACTAGGGAAAATTGTGCATGAAAAATAAAACTATTTGGAATTGTATTATGCGGTTGGTTTGTGGTGTGTGTGTGTGTGTGTGTGTGTGTGTGTGTGTGTGTGTGTGTGGTTTTGTTGGTTTGCTGTTGGTTTTTCTCTCCTGCTACCAGGTTAGCCATGCAGACAAAACCCTCAGTTCTGGGAGCTAGGAAGTATTTAGCACGGGTCTGGAATACACACCTTGGTAGTAGGCCGGCTCCAGGGCTGAGGGCTCGATGGGGCTCCTCGTGGCCACTGAGGTGCTGCCAAGGGGCAGACTGGCGGGCAAGGTGGCGCCGTAAGGAGAGTACTGAAGCGCCTGCTCGTACGCCTTGAAGTCCAGCTTGTGCTGCTGCTCGGAGGAGGACATGAGGTTGTTGATGGAGAAGGGGTGATTAAAGGAGTAGTGGGGATCCCCTTTCAGGTGCAGCTGAGATTCGTGGGGTGCCAGGCCGTGCGCCGGGTGAGAGGGGGGTACAGATGCCAGCGCCCCTGGCCCGGAGCTTATGGGGGGCGCAGATGAAGACGCTGGAGACTTCAACTCCGAAGCGCCCCCTGTCGCCGTGGCCCCGCTGTGGTCCAGAGTCTGGGGGCTGGCGGCGGGCCCGGGTGCYGGCGCGCCCTCTAGCTGGCTAGCCTTTCCGTGCACACCCCGGTGAAGGGGTGACTCGGCGCTGGGGATCCCGGGGCCTGAGGGGTCCTTGCGGCTTTCTGGGACCCCCTTGGAGCCGCCGCCCCCGCTCCCACCTCCGGCCCCGGGCTGCTTCTCACACTTGAAGCGCTTTTGACGGCGCAAGTAGCAGCCGTTCTCGAACATGTTGCCGGAGTCCGGGTGCAGCGTCCAGTAGGAGCCCTTGCCCGGCTTGTCCGGGGATCGCGCCACCTTGACGAAACAATCGTTGAAAGACAGCGAGTGGCGGATGGAGTTCTGCCAGCGCTGCTGGTTCTGACGGTAATAGGGGAAGAGGTCCATGATCCACTGGTAGATCTCGCTCAGCGTGAGCATCTTGCTGGGCGCCTGCTGGATGGCCATGGTGATGAGCGAGATGTAGGAGTAGGGGGGCTTGGCGTGAGGGTAGCTGCGCTTGAACGTCTTGGCGTCGCCGCCGCCCCCCGCGCGGCTGCGGCCCAGGTTGGAYGGCGCGTACGCCATGGGGCTCATGCACGGGTTCATGGCGGCAGCGTAGGGCCCCAGGCCATTCATGGAGGCCGCGGGCTGCGCGCCCATGGAGCCCATGCCTCCCGGGCTCAGCGCCGCACCCATGGCCGTGACGCCCGCCGCGGTCATGCTGTTCATGGCGCCTGCAGAGCCCCCGGGCATGCCGGCCACAGCCCCGGGACTCAGGCCGGCCCCTAAGCCCGGGTTGGCGTAGGACATGTTGAAGGAAGCCGGGGTCATGTTGCCGCTCGTGGTCATGGTGTTCATGGTCATGTAGGTGTTCATGGAGTTCATGGCGCCCAGGCCGGAGTTCATGTTGCTGACGGGGACAGAGGAGTAGGCCTGGAGCAGAGACAGCGAGGGAAGAGGCCCCGAAGGGCGGAGTTAGTAGTGTGTCCCAGAGTTTGGCTGGCCAGGGGTGAGCCCGGGGCGAGCTAACAACATTTCTGCAAAGCTCCGGAACTCCCCAGCCAGGGGGAACTGTTAGGCGCCCTTCCCTGATCACGCAAAGACGGCTTACACGGCAGGGGGTTGGGGGGATCCTAGCGCTGCAGCGGGAAAGATGAATGCTCACAGAAACTATGTCCCCGGGAAGATGCGTAATCGCCTTACAAGCCYGGATCAGGGGCTGGCTTCTAAGSACCCTCCATTTCACCCACGGCAGGCTATATCCAAGTATTCCACCCCAGACCAGCCGAAACAACCTGCCTTTTGGGCCGGTCAATTTTGAAATTCCGAAAATAGAATTTATGTCTGAGCCCCTGCTTCTCCCCTTCACCCGAACGGGGATGTAGGTTTCCCACAGGCCCGCTCGGGTGATCAACAGGGCTCCAGCTGGGCACCCACCCTGTGGAGGGCTGGCAGGCACCGCTGGTCAATCGCACAGCGGGATGCATCGCGCTGGCTGCTGTTAAACTCTCACCCATTTTTTGGCCTATTTGTCAAAATGAACAGTCCCCCCCCCCCCATCCCAATTACTCATCTCCCAGAAACTGGCTTTGTCTAAAGAGTTGGTGCCAAAGATGACTTTCTGTTATCATATTTAGAAATAATGCTTCCCACCTACTTGTAACAAAGCTAATATTTTGAAAGAGACAAACTTATCAGTTAAATAAAGTTCTGGGGAAATCAAAATGGAAAAAAAAAGCTGCACACCAGAACAACGTGGCGCATATAATTAACTTTAGAGTCACTTTGCACGTACAGCTCTTCACGCTATAYAAAACCTTGCATTAATTCTGTTACCTGTTTGTAGTCCTCTGGCAATTGAAAACTCTGGTGGCACAATTTACACACAGAGATATACACACAGAGACAGAGACAGACGGGGACACACACACACACACACACACACACACACACACACCCTGTAACTGATAGTTGCTACTGTTCCCGCAAAGCCCGGGCTTTGAACTTTGAGTAGTTCTGAACAATTTAAAATTCCCAAGTGAAACTCTACTTACTTTCTCTTAATGCTAGTCTGCTTCCTAAGTCTCAGCTTTGAGATGTAAGAAAGCTCTTTCCATARGGGTCTCCTCCGGTGGCCCGAGGTGACTGCATCAAAATTAAACCCTGAAAGTGGTCTGAGCTCCTACTAAAAATCATCAGCGAGCGATATCTCCATCAATAGCAATCGAGAGAATAACTAGGTGGCTAAGAAACAGAAGAGTCCTGACATATAACTGCTTATCTGGTAATCTAACAGAAAATATTGGCGTCCTTACATTTATGTTCGTCAGTAAATGTAACTCCATTTGAAATCATAAGAGATGGATAGATTTTAAAAAAGAAGACTCAAAAAGATATGGTTCTCAAAGAAACCCAGAAACGAACAAATAAATCGCCACGAAGGTCTTTTCGGATTCTGTACTTTTCTGTACAGATCCTAAAGTACTTTGGGATTTATTTCTAGCCCTCTCTCCAAGATCGCACGAGGCTTTCTCAGTAAGCGCTTTCGATAACGGTAATTACACTTTTGAAGGTAATCGGCAGCTATTTCTAGAAAATACKTTTAAAAGGTGGTGGCCCTGCCTGTACCTGATTTTCATCGCAATGCTTTTGTGCACAATGTAAAATAAACCCAGTGAACATGCCACCAAGGGGACAATGAAGAGAAACAGGTTCTTGGCCCCGAGTTCTGGAAAAAGATTCTGTTCGCACTAGCGCCACCCAGCGGTCCTAGAGACGAACGAAGATACACTTTTCTACAAACGGCTTTTGAAGAATAAGTTTTATAAAATTTAGAAATCATTCATTACGAAAAAACTTCAACTTCTGCGGCAGATCATTTTTATCCAAAGACATCGGCTAATTAAGTGGCGTGACCGAGAGGCCGCCCGGTAAGCGAGCACCGACTCTCTTAGTTGCTCATAACTCAAGCCAGAGCCCGCTGGCTGGCCAACCCGCGGCTCCCGGGGCCGGGCTCTGGCTCCCGCTCTCTACCGGGCAAAGACAAGTGCTTCCCGGAGCCGGGGTTTTCAAAGCCCAGAGTTTCCTAAAACTCTCCCCTCGTCGCAAGCGCCAGGACCCAGAGGGCAGGGGGCGGGCAGAGAAGCGGGGTGGGGGGCCACGATGGGAGCCGCGCCTCGGACGAGCCGCCCCCACTCCGCCCGCCCCAGTCCGGGCAGGAGCCCACCTCGCCCGGGTCTCCCCGGACACCGACTCTGGGGACGCCCCGCCGCCTCCCGGTCTCTCACCTCCTGCGTGTCCGCGTAGTAGCTGTTCCAGTCGTTGCTCTCATGCCCTTCCATCTTCACAGTCCCTAACATCCTGGAGTCACCCCGACCGACACAACCATCCAACCCCGTGCGGAGCGACGGGCGGGTGCGCGGCTCGGGGCGGGGGAGGGGCGCTGAGCCGCGGCGGTCACCGGAGCGCTCGAGGGCCCAGCGCCACCCCCAGGACGGGGCCGCGGAGCGCGGCGCCGGGCAGCGCCTCCGCGGGAAGTGAGCGGGC
This sequence comes from Apodemus speciosus, assembly GCA_002335545.1. Taxonomy (NCBI): domain Eukaryota; kingdom Metazoa; phylum Chordata; class Mammalia; order Rodentia; family Muridae; genus Apodemus; species Apodemus speciosus. The sequence continues at coordinate 90,131 of BDUI01006008.1, forward strand.
GGCCTGTGCGAAGCGAGTGCAGTTGAGCTGATGTGGATCTTACGTCGCCCGAGTGCCCACCTCCTCGTCCTCTCCCCATTTGTCCGCCGCACAAAGACGCTCGCACCTACAAAGCCCGAGGTGCACCTGTGAGGCGGCC
>BDUI01006009.1:45468-55796 GCA_002335545.1 Apodemus speciosus
ACCAAATGTGTGCAGTGCCTATAGAAGCCAGAAGAGGGCATTGAATCCCTCCTGGAACTAGAGTTACAGAGAGTTGTGAGCTAGAAATAAATAGTGGTGCTAGAAACCAAATCCAGCTCCTCTGCAAGAGCAACCAGTGTATCTCTCCAGCCTGACGTAGTTCTTCTCTGATGCATGTAAAAGTTGCATGCATCAGAGAAGTTTGATGCTTCCACAGGAAGTTGGGGAGGAGGTGGTGGGTGTCAGCCTTGTGTGTGCTCTAAGCCCAAGAGCAATGCTGAACTCTGCATCCTGGCTTTCTCTGAGAACCTCCACTCTAGCTAGTATCACTGCTGTCAAGGATGGTGTGCTATCAGGGGTGTGAAAACCCACACAGGAGCACAAGGAAGAGATTGTGTAATGACAAGTCAGATGGTTTCATGAAAGGGGAGGCATTCAAGCTACGTACTTGGTGTTGGATGAGTCTATCTGAGCACAGATTCCAAATGAATGACCTTGGTGAAGCCATTGACTCTCTTTGAGCCTTGGCTTCCACATCTATGAAATGTGAGTTACCAGTCTCTGTTATAGGATCACTGAGATTACATAAGGTGCCTGTAGAGGGCTTGGTGAAGCCAAGTTGATTCTCAGAAATATTAATGAAGGAGCTGGAGAAATGGCTCAGTGGGTAAGAGCACCAACTGCTCTTCCAAAGGTCATGAGTTCAAATCCCAGCACCCACATGGTGGCTCACAACCATCCGCAAAGAGATCTGACACCCTCTTCTGATGTCTGAAGACAGCTACAGTGTACTTATATGTAATAAATAAATCTTATAAAAAAGAAAAGAAATGTTAATAAAGATGTAGAAGAAGCCGTTAAAATGAGGGAGGATGTGGATAAATGGATAGGATAGTGCCAGTCATGCAGCAGATAAATATTGTTTGATGGGATAGTTGTGTGACTATGRACAGACAGACAGATAGAGTGGGTGAGTGGGTGGGTGGGTGAGCAGATGGATGGATGGATGAACATGTGGATGGAGGGATGAATAGATGGATGCATGGACAGATGGCTGGATCTCTGAGTTGAGATTTCCACCATCACTTAACTCAGGTGTAACTGTTGAGGTCACCCTAGACCACCTGTCCTTGCTGTCAATGATCCTTACATGCAACCTGGGTTTGTGAGCACAGGTTGCTATGCATTGAAGTTGTGTGGCAACTGTGGGCTTACTGTGTAGGGAAGAGCTGTGAAACCCATGTTCTAGGAGCTCCTATTCACCCCATCTCTGCTGTGCTCTCAATTAAGTGCAGGAACTCCCGTAGGAGGATTTATCAGATACAGTCTCTGAGGGTACCTCCCAGTTAGTGTTATGTTCTGTAAAATGTTAGTGACCTCATTGTTTAAGGATATTGGTTTATACTATTGACAACCTGTTATTAGTTTGGGTCCCCAGGGAATCTTAAAAGACCTAACGAACCATAATGAAAGGAGCTGTTGTATTTGAGGAGAGTAGATGAAATTGAAACTGTGTGAGAGAGAGGCAAACCAGAAGCTGTTATTATTATCCATACTTTGTGATCATCAAAATAAATAGCCAGGCACATTAAATCAGTTTGCATTATTAGGGGGGATGAAAGAGAGGAGTAAGGAGAGCTGGAGGGAGGTTCTGTTTTTCCCCAGCCTTCTTGTTCCCACCCACACACTCCACAAGATTGGCAGCCAACATCTCAGAATCATGAAAAAAAAAACTTGGATAGACCCTGGCAGGTAACAGTGGTCATTTCCCACTGCAGATGGTGAGGCTTTGCCTGTTAGAGAAAGATGGAGACCACTGGTACTTTTGGGACCAAAGGGAAAATGAGGACTGCTGTCTGAAGCCAGCCTTCACTGATCTGTGATAGGCACTAACTGTCTTGTCTGTCCGTGTGCCTTTTTGTATGCACTATGGGTATTGCAGTTGAAGTCTGATCTGCAAGCATGTTTTGCAGTGTGAGAATGGAGAAATTCCCTTGGAGAGGACTAAGGTTGATTCTCTGGGCTCCTGAGGACTCTCCTGGTAATCCTTTAGTCCACCTTCAAGGTCATTCGGGCCCAAATTGTGTCCACTTATGGCAAGACACACAGGTTTTACTCTCACAGACTTTTTTTTTTTAAGATTTATTTATTAATTTTATGTATATGAGTACACCATTGCTTTCTTCAGGCACACCAGAAGAGGGCATCGAATCCCATTACAGATGGTTATGAGCCACCGTGTGGTTGCTGGCACTTGAACTTAGGACCTCTGGAAGAACAGTCAGTGCTCTTAACCACTGAGTCATCTCTCCAGGCCCTCCCCCCATAATCTTTAGAGAAATAAAATGACCCTGCTGGTTTCTTCCACTTGCAATGTCAGATTCATAGCATTCAGAGCCTCCATCAAGACAAAGTACAAGCACTCCCCAGCTCTCCTGTCCCACAATCCTGCTCCACTGCCTTCTCTCTGGTACTTCTTGGTTTTTTTTTTTTTTTTTTTTGTTTTTTTGGTTTTTTTCGAGACAGGGTTTCTCTGTGTCGTTCTGGCTGTCCTGGAACTCACTTTGTAGACCAGGCTGGCCTTGAACTCAGAAATCCGCCTGCCTCTGCCTCCCAAGTGCTGGGATTACAGGCGTGCACCACCACGCCCGGCACTTCTTGTTTTAAAATGTATTTATTTTATGTGTATAGGAGTTTGACCTACATGTAAATCTGTGTACTATGTGTGTGGGCCCACAGTGTCCAGAAGGTGGTGTCAGATCCCCTAGGACTGGAGTTATAGATGGTTTTAAGCTGCCATTTAAGTTTTGGGAATTAAACCTGGGTTCTCTGGAAGAGCTATTAGTGCCCCTAACCACCGAGCAACCTTTCTGGCCTTGTTTATTGCTTTCTAGATGTTGGTTCTGTTGGTCATTACATTCTTAGTTGTTTTCAGTGAACACAGTTTATTCTGACATGCTGCTGTCAATGAGAATGAGACCATTCTCATTTTTACTAGGGCTTGTTGGAGACTTAGGTGTCATGGCAGTCTGAGACTCCAGCTAGGGGAAGCTGTCCCTAAGACCTAGTTGTCATATCCAGTATCTTCACTTTCAACACCAGTCACCCTTCTTCCCAGAGGCCTTTTCCTCTGCTGCTTCCTCTGCGATGGACTTATGGCTGGCAGCCTGGGTACTCAAGGCTGTCTCCTCTCTCAGAATGCTGGCTGATGCTATGGGTGACAGATGGAAACCAGTGACTCAAAGAGAAGCAGGGAGCTCCAGAGCTGCACTGCCTTCCAAGTCGAAAATCACAGCCGCCCACGAGCCCAGGTACTCTGTGCGGAAGAGGTGGGCTGGCCAAGTGTGAACTGACTCTGTTGGGGGCAGAGAAGTTTGGTGGGAGCTGGCAGCACTTCCGTTCCTGCGGGGGCTCTTGCCTGGCCGGGAGACACTAGCTGAGTTCTTCTTGGCAGGGCCATTGATAAGTTGGCAGTGTGGATTTTCCTATGCTGTGAGATCTTGTCTTTCTTGCACGGGAGAGGATTCAGTCTGATTATCAGAGACTTGAGTTCTTTGTCTCTGCTTGCTTCAGAACCGCAGCTGAAGAGCACCCCTGCATTGTGGGTTTTCTGTGGCACACGGACTCCAGAGGGATGGTGGCAATCTTCCAGAGCCAACCCTCTCTGAACCCCTGCCATGTGGCATTGCATTTGATGCTCACATCATGGCTACTCCCGCCCCCAAAATTGAGTCCTAGTTACAAGCAGGAAAGGAGCACAGGACCATGGATAAAAAAAGCAAAGCTTGCATGATATGGTGATGGATATACCCTTTAGATATGTCTCCCAGAATGGCATTCATTGGGTCCCGTGTAAATACTGATGACAGCCCTTGGTCAGACTCACTCCTGCCTGCAAGGCCCTCATGGAGGTGAGGGCCCACCAGAGCCATTCAAACCATTCTCCCTGAAGCAAACAGTGGCTCTTCAGGGAGCAGCAGCTGCCAGACCTACCACTGCCCCCCCACACCTGTTACTTCCCTTCTTTCTTTAATTTCTTACTTCCTGGGGCTGGTATAACAAATGACAAGTCTGCAGGCTCCGAGATGGAGCCACAGGTAGCTTTCCCTMCCTTGACCTCTCTCTTGATGGTTCTAGACATCCAGGGACCTAGTCTTGCCATCACTTCTCTGCCTACTGGCTGTGTCTGTCATGAGGACACTGCTTCCTGGATTTAGGACTTCTCAATGGAGAAGCCCTTTATCTCCACACTCCTTAATGATGCTGACAACAACCCTTTTGCAACCCAAGTTTGCAGTCTTTGAAGGATATGTCCACAGTCTAAAGTACAATTTAGACCCTCAGGCAGCTGCTGGGAGCTGCTTACTGTGGGTGCAGGCAGCCCTCATAAGAGCCCTGCAGGCAACAGATCCATGCTACCAGATTTGTGTCTCCCAAAGAGGCTGGATGACCATACTTAAACTAAGAACTTACAGGCCTTGAATGTGGCAGTAGCCAGATTTCTAAGCAGCCTCTGCAGTGAACATATACATGGTCCTGGTGGATAGGCCTGAAACACTGCTTTCTGTCCTCACTTCTCCCTCCAGAGTTGGCTGCTACTCTAGCACACTCCTTTCTCTATATAAGCCATTGCTGAAGCAATTGCTCTGAAGGTTCTCTTAGCCCCATATCAAAGTGCACAGACTCATTTTACAGGAACAGAGGCAAAAGGTTGTAGTGTATCCTTGGCTACCATGCAGCCGGCAGCCACTATCTCTTCTGGTCCATCCTGAAGGGAGTGCTCTGTTTCCATACACCCCAACCCTGCTGCAGCTATTTGCAGGCACTTCAAGGGCCAGGGGTCCCATGGGAAGGACTGCAGTATTAGCATCTGGGGCCTGAACACTTACTGAGCTTTTGCTTGACTCTGTTGTTCTTGGGCCTATAGAAACAAGTCACCACAAATGATGGCCTAGAATGTAGAAGTCCAAAGAGGGTTTCACTGAACCAAAACCTGGGTGTCTGGAAGCTGTGCTGCCTGCATAGACACTGGGGCTAGTCTCTCCCTGCTGCTTGTTTTCTTGAGGAATCCACTACCACCCCAGCATCCATGCCTCATGGCTGTGTTGCTATAGGGACTGCCTGGTTATAACACTGATTTTTTTTTACTAACTATGGCTGCATTCACCTCCCATTCCATTCCTCATGAAACAGATGTCCCATCTGAACCTGCTGGACTTAGTCATATCCACAGACTGGGTATAGCCACACTGGCTTCCCAGTGTCCAGTACTTAGCCAAGCAAAAACCTAGCCTGGCACACAGACTTCCATGTTTGTCTCTTAACCATTTCTTCCAAACCATGTCATAATAGGAACCTACATATTGATGATCTATCAATGTTAGATCACCTTGGTCCCAATTCTGACTGGCAGTGATTGGTTTGATCTTAACGGTCCTGTGTAACCATCAACGCCAGTCCTCACCACCATCTGCAGTTCCCAGCATGACAGTGAATGGCATATTTATCCTGGGGCTTCTGCCATAATTTTTCTCAGAGTGCAGCTTGAAGGGATGTATGGAAACAGATCCAAATCACACCACAACTCCTGAGTCACCCTTGCCTGCCTCCCTGCTTCCAAACTGAGTCAGCTCCTTGTGTAAACAATTTCACATTCACCCTCCGGCAACAGCTCTACCCACGGTGATCTCGTAATTAGAGGAGTGTGTTCCCTGTCCCAGGTCACAGGACAAGAANCCTTGACCTCTCTCTTGATGGTTCTAGACATCCAGGGACCTAGTCTTGCCATCACTTCTCTGCCTACTGGCTGTGTCTGTCATGAGGACACTGCTTCCTGGATTTAGGACTTCTCAATGGAGAAGCCCTTTATCTCCACACTCCTTAATGATGCTGACAACAACCCTTTTGCAACCCAAGTTTGCAGTCTTTGAAGGATATGTCCACAGTCTAAAGTACAATTTAGACCCTCAGGCAGCTGCTGGGAGCTGCTTACTGTGGGTGCAGGCAGCCCTCATAAGAGCCCTGCAGGCAACAGATCCATGCTACCAGATTTGTGTCTCCCAAAGAGGCTGGATGACCATACTTAAACTAAGAACTTACAGGCCTTGAATGTGGCAGTAGCCAGATTTCTAAGCAGCCTCTGCAGTGAACATATACATGGTCCTGGTGGATAGGCCTGAAACACTGCTTTCTGTCCTCACTTCTCCCTCCAGAGTTGGCTGCTACTCTAGCACACTCCTTTCTCTATATAAGCCATTGCTGAAGCAATTGCTCTGAAGGTTCTCTTAGCCCCATATCAAAGTGCACAGACTCATTTTACAGGAACAGAGGCAAAAGGTTGTAGTGTATCCTTGGCTACCATGCAGCCGGCAGCCACTATCTCTTCTGGTCCATCCTGAAGGGAGTGCTCTGTTTCCATACACCCCAACCCTGCTGCAGCTATTTGCAGGCACTTCAAGGGCCAGGGGTCCCATGGGAAGGACTGCAGTATTAGCATCTGGGGCCTGAACACTTACTGAGCTTTTGCTTGACTCTGTTGTTCTTGGGCCTATAGAAACAAGTCACCACAAATGATGGCCTAGAATGTAGAAGTCCAAAGAGGGTTTCACTGAACCAAAACCTGGGTGTCTGGAAGCTGTGCTGCCTGCATAGACACTGGGGCTAGTCTCTCCCTGCTGCTTGTTTTCTTGAGGAATCCACTACCACCCCAGCATCCATGCCTCATGGCTGTGTTGCTATAGGGACTGCCTGGTTATAACACTGATTTTTTTTTACTAACTATGGCTGCATTCACCTCCCATTCCATTCCTCATGAAACAGATGTCCCATCTGAACCTGCTGGACTTAGTCATATCCACAGACTGGGTATAGCCACACTGGCTTCCCAGTGTCCAGTACTTAGCCAAGCAAAAACCTAGCCTGGCACACAGACTTCCATGTTTGTCTCTTAACCATTTCTTCCAAACCATGTCATAATAGGAACCTACATATTGATGATCTATCAATGTTAGATCACCTTGGTCCCAATTCTGACTGGCAGTGATTGGTTTGATCTTAACGGTCCTGTGTAACCATCAACGCCAGTCCTCACCACCATCTGCAGTTCCCAGCATGACAGTGAATGGCATATTTATCCTGGGGCTTCTGCCATAATTTTTCTCAGAGTGCAGCTTGAAGGGATGTATGGAAACAGATCCAAATCACACCACAACTCCTGAGTCACCCTTGCCTGCCTCCCTGCTTCCAAACTGAGTCAGCTCCTTGTGTAAACAATTTCACATTCACCCTCCGGCAACAGCTCTACCCACGGTGATCTCGTAATTAGAGGAGTGTGTTCCCTGTCCCAGGTCACAGGACAAGAAYTTTGAATGATTATTCTATAAAGGTCAGRTTGCTGCTASCTTTGTACATCACYGAGCCTTTGCCTTCAGTGGCTCTGTTGCCATTGGATTGGATGGGGGAGTAGCCTGCCTGAGTCTCTCACTAAGGCTGCTTGCCTCTTGAGAGTCAGACCTCTCACTGCCTTTGAACCAGATGAGAACCTGGGCCCCCTGAGCAAGAGCAGTGACAAGAGTAGCCTGCCCCTACTGTCATGTGACCCGCCTCCATGGAGAGGTACAAATGTGTGATTCTGGCCTTTGCTCTGGACACTTGCTCCCCATTACCAGGACAGCCGATCTCTATTTGTACCCACACATTGAGCTGTTCCCCTGCCCCAGGGGTTCTGGTTCACTTCTGCACCAAGTTGGTCCAGCTTTAAACCACCCACTAGGAGGTGACACCTGAGATTCGGTGATACCTGAAGGGCAGAACCAGAGCACTTCCAAATCCCTCTTCCTATGGACCCATTCACTCATGAGAATGATCTGAGGGTTGTTAAGGGTTCCAGAAACCAGCTGGGTACAGTAGCAGGCATCTGTAACCCAACAGTTGGAAGCTGAGGCAGGAGGATTACAAAGTTGAGGATCCTGTCTCCAACCCTCTCACCCCCCCATGCCAATTTCATTGTCCAGTGACACAGACAAGTCAGGTCCAGCTCTGGGGTGGGTTGGGTGTTGATTTTTAGATTCTAACTAGTGCTTATCAGACTCCTGGGTGAGGTCAGTGATTCAGGGACCTACAGCAGCCTGCATGTATATACGAGTACCGTATGTATAACTTGTGCCTGTAGAGACCAGAAGAAGGCACTGAATTCCCTGGAACCTGAGTTACAGGCCATTATGAGCCGCTATGTGGGTGCTGCAAACAGAACCTGGTTTTTATCTAAGAGCATCGAGTTCTCTTAACTGCTGAACCATGTCTTCACCTGGCTCTGCATTCCCTGACGATGTGGTAGGCTGGGGCACTTGGGCCTTCCTGTCACACTCCCAGGTGACTGGATGCTGCTGGCCCTGGGACCCTATTTCAAGAGCCACTGCTTAATTGTGAGCTGCTGTCCCTACCCTCCTTTTTTTTGGACCAGAACCTTCCTCATGGCTCCTTGTCACAATGTGAGGAACTTGTGGAGAAATGCCCTGTCTCAAAGCCACACCTAAATCTCTGCTATCTTCCCCTGTATCCCTTTGCTCACCTCTCCCCAGGACCCCTGAGCCTCAGACAGACATCCCTTACCTGGAGCCCAGGTGGCCAGCCAGGTGAGCCTGGTTTCTGCTCCCCTCATTCTTAGTCTGTAGTGAGTATCCCCAACAATTATTTAAAAACAACAACAGCAACAAAAAACTGTGCCTCTTGTCAACATTTGGCCAAAGCCACAGAGACTTCTTGATGCCCAACAAGGGAACTGGATTCATATTCAGTTGTCTGACAAGACCCCAATGGGGCTCAAGATGAGCCCCTGCCTCAGTGGCAGGGTGATTCCAGGTCATTCTGGGAAAGCAGCATTCTGTGGAAGCAACCAGGGTCACTTGACTCAAATACATGGAAATGTCCCCCACAGGACCTCAGCTGACTGGTTACTGAAAGAAGGGGAGGGCCAGCTCTCTCCTGGTGTGCCCTAGCCAGTGTGGAAGTGCTAAGAACATTTCCCTCTGCATTGTGGACCATCAGAATCCTCCCAAATCAAAAGGCCCCTCTGAGGATTATTTCGTGTGGAAATTGACAAAATATGTAGTGAGAGAAGAGCCAGCCACTCCTGAGAGCTGATGGGTATGGCAGAGGGGATACAAGCAGGACAGGATGATGGATGTTTTGAGAGGCATTCAGCTGTTCACTGTGAAATACTTAAAAGAGAAAAGGGATAAAATTCGCAAGATTATATTATGAAACAAGAAAGCATAGGTTAGAAAAATACATAGTAACAATGGTGTGGTGGCAAATGGGGTGCAAATTTAAGGTCAGCCCAGACTTCAGAGCCTTGTCTCAACAATTAAAAAAAAAGGAAGAGGAAAATATATACAAACTTCCAAAATTGAGATACATTGTTGCTATTTAAACTAAAGATTCACGGGGCAGTAGTGGAACACACCTTTAAGTCCAGCACTTGGGAGGCAGAGGCAGGCAAATTTCTGAGTTTGAGGCCAGCCTGGTCTACAGAGTGAGTTCCAGGACAGCCAGGGCTATACAGAGAAACTCTGTCTCAAAAAACAAAAAAACAAAAAACAACAAAAAACACAAAACAAACTAAAGATTCAATGGGTGGATTACAAAATTACAAAGGAATCAGACACTGCTAAAGAAAAGATACAGTACCTGGAAGATGTTCTTGAGAGAATAGCCTAGGCCACTTACATTGAAGAAGAGGAAAGGCAGTGTATGGTTGGGGGGGCGCACCTGGAGCGGCAGCATCGTACTGTTGTGTTCTTAGGGCAGAAAGAGATGGACCCCTGGATCAGAGAAGGCTGGAAGATGGAGCATGGAAAATAAACCAGAGAAGCTTGGGACAAATTACCCATCACATAGATCACCGTGAAACTAAAAACTGGCAGCCACCATACCCCACCCCAGGAGGAAAAACTCTAAGCTCCTGTTGGGAATGTAGAGCCAGATCTACTTACTGTGTGTTTGGAGGCACCTGGGCAGCTGTGTGGATTGGTAAGGAAGTAACTGCCAGCCCTGACTACTACTCCTACATCCCCCTCCCATCCCCCTCCTTCCCAATTAGCTGTAAACATTCAGGCATTTAATATGAAAAGCTCCACACCCTTACTCTTATGACAGCTTCCTGAGAATTATGGGCTTAGTAGGAGGCTGTGGAAAGCCAAGGAAAATGAAGATGTAAGTTAGACTCCTGGGAATATGAACTGATTGCATAGACATTGGCATGAACTGAATGGGAGGCTAGAGCCAACCCTGACTTCTACACTTGACCAAGAAGCCAAGACATGGCCGGG
>BDUI01006010.1:30232-40706 GCA_002335545.1 Apodemus speciosus
GCTCACACATGGTACCCCGTGATGGCGTGCTGCTGGGCCAGCATGTGTGCCCCAGCCCTTGTGTGGACACACAGCAGACACACTCAACTCATGAATCATGGAGTCATCTGAGAGCTCGTAAGGTCATGGCAAGCAGCCTGCTGCCGGGGTCCTTTGTTCATTACCGAGCACAGCCAAGCTCCCTGCCTTGTTGAGTTTTACACAGCTTGAGTTGAGTGTGTCTTCGTTTTCTCTTTCAGCTTGCTCTTCCATTTTGCTTGGGGTCTGTGAAATCTCCATTCTTTTACCTGTTTTTTTTTCTTCTTGAGATTTTTCTTATTTACTTTAGTTCTTATGGAGAATTCAGTCTCATCCCTTTACACGTTAGCCTGTCTGAGATTTGAGCAAAGTCAAGCTTTTAGATATTTTCGGCACCAGAGAGCTTTGCCTTTRAATCTGGCCCATTTTCTAGAAGGTCAGAGAACATTTCCTCTGTAGATAGCATATTATGCAGACATTCCCCAGGAGCCTGTTGGAAGCCTTCTTCATCTCTGCTGTCCACTTAGGACCCTAAAGATCATTCTCCTTTACATTCTTCCCTCTGCAAAAATGTCCCTGGAACTTCTGTTTGGGAAGTTGTCCTGTCTTGGTAGTCAAAGTCACTTCTGTTCCACCGTTTTCAAACAGGTGGAAGGACACCTCACACTTCAAACAGCTGCAGCTTCAGCCTGTTGCAACTTGTTATGCTCAGTCATTTCTGTATTAGATTCAAAATAGATATGTCTCTTGGACCAAAAGCCCGCTAGTGCATGCACAYGTAAAAGAACACTGGTGTGATATTTATTGGTTTGTGCGCCTGCCAGAGTGGGGGGAAGGGAAGCACTGCTTCAATACTGACCACCCAGGAACGTTCTAGCCCTTTTCAGGGTTGCCTGTAACAAGTTTGATGTTTAGTTTGGACTAACAATGGAAGACTGTCTTTTAGTATATGTACCCTTTTCCATGTTTATATTATCAGCTTATAAAAAGGTGTAGATTTCCTACTTTATTTGTACATGAGTGATGTGTACATGCGTATGTGATTGTGTATATGTGCACATGTATGTTCACGAGTGTGTGGAAGCCCTAACTTGATTTCAGATGTCTTCTTATTCATTTTCAAGCTTATTTTGTTTTGTTGGCATGAGGTGAACCATGGGTTCAGCGACTGGTCAGTTTGGCTGGCCAGCGAGCCTGGTGATCTTCCTCTGTCTGCCCCCTACAGCTCCTCTATCACAGACAAGTTGACCAGCTTCTTTTTACGTCGGTGCTGAGATCAGACCGCAGATCCTCATCTATTGACTAGTACATCACAGACTTTCTTTAAACATTTCCTRTCCTCATCACCAGCTCTGTTACAACCACAACCATGATTACTACCGCAGCCACCACCAACACAGGGCTGAGCACGTTGTAAGCACTAACTGAAGTAAAGAAACAATGCAAGAGGAGATTAGAAATTCCAGGGCTATCCTTCCACGGCTACTGTTCTAAACCACAAAAGGTGTAGAACGGCCTAGATTGGACAAACTTTGCAAGTGAAAGTGTGTGGGYGACAACTTGGAGTCTCTTCTTACTAATTTAATTATTGTATTTGTGTTACTGTGTACTCATTTCYGATACATATATGAATCCACGTAGTGAGTGATATGTAATATAAACTTGAAAACTTAGCTTGGTGGCTTCAGAAATAATACCAGTAGGTATTATTACTGAAAATGAAGTATGCATTTTGAACATAGTATAGGCCAGTATTTTGTCACTGTATGTCACAGTTTTATGTCTTTCATCTCTTGAGTCTGTACTTTATTGTCTGAAATAATCAATTTAGATTTTCTCTTGATGTTGATCTTCGCCAGCTCTCTGTTTAAATGCTGAACACTTCACACGCCACAGACCTTGTTCCCATCCATAAGGGTAATCAGCCTTTTGGTCTCCTTTATGTGAGTGCTCTTAGTCAGGCCTTGCATTCTGTCCCCAATTAGTACAAATATGCCAAGTGTGTGTGTGTGTGTGTGTGTGTGTGTGTGTGTGTAGCAAAAGCTTATGAATTTGTGACTTAAAAAGCTGAAAACAGTGAACTTAAATTAACAGGATATCTGGGACCTTCTAAATTATAACACATACAATCATCCATGTTGTAAGGACTAACTGAAATAAAGGAAAAATCTAGCAAATCTAGGAAAAGTCTCAAGGTGTGTTGTACGAACAGACTTCCATCAGATTTCTGAGCCAGTACAACAACATGTGTATCTGTGCTGCCATGGAAGTAGGAACTGGTTATAAGCTGATRTGTAAAAGCCAATTTACAAAGAGTTCATTTGCYGAGTGGAACCCTAAAAGGATTTCTGAAGCATCATGAAATCTTGCTCTTCCTCTATGAAATGATATACAAATGAGGATTTTCTTGTGATTCTATTCATTCTATTCAGTTATTTGTGTTCACTTTTGCTTCTGGTAACAAATAATTACAGTAAAACTTTAGGTTCAATTATTAGGTCAAAGCATTTGTGTGAGCCTTTGAAATGGAAGAATACTAGATCATCAATGAGGAYGAAGACTTGGTAGACAAGTAGCTTGCATTCTGTCCTTGTTAATGGGGAGCAGAGTGATTTGAACAGCAACTTCTCTTCTAAAGTTCACTTCTCTCACCATGTTATGAAGTATCTCACATGGAAAAAGGAACTATTGGAAAAAATGAACTTAGCTGCAATATGTGTCCTACTGGGGAGGCAAGTAACGTCACATCTGCTATTAAAGCACTTGTTTCTCAGATCTCATCTTGCTCCACTCCCTTGTAACTTTACAGCCATACTCAGACATACTAGAACCGCTGTTTGGGAGTCAGTGTTTCTGAGTCTGATGTCTATGAGTGTCTATGATGCAGTACTTCAAGGACCACAAAGTGCTAAGATGTATTATATCCTTACTGTACACAGAAACAGCACATTTGGAGTTGTGGGGGGTAAGTGTTCTGAAAAGTTAAAGCCTTTTCAGAAAACTCATTCAAATAGGCAGGCAAGTATCATGCAATGTGATTTTTCACAAGATTATGTCATATCTGCCGGATCTCAGAATGCTGCCAAGGTTCTTTGGTTAAAAACTGTGGGTCACCCATGACAACTTTATAAACTTGACACTGTCCACAATTGACTTGACCTATAGAAGTCTCTGTGGGACAGGGTGATGGGAAAGAACCCTTCAAAGGACACCATGACACTGATATCAAACATCACAGTCAAGTAGTTTATAATGGGAACAGAGACTGGAAAGTGTCTGGCAGGGCCTCGGAAGTACCCAAATACGTTTGCTTATGGAAATGTCAATGAAATTGACCCCAAGAGATACACTGAGTTATAAATGCTGCTGTAACTCCCGACACGTTTCCACCTTCCCTAGGTGACTGCTCTCACAGTGCCCACGTTCCCTCTTCCTCATTCACACTCTTGTATTTATATCATCTGGCTGTTTATAGTTTAAGTAGATTTCCCTTTCTGACCTTGTGATGTGCTAAACCCAAAGTTACCATGAGAGATGAATGGGRGATTCATGGCTTTGCTTCCTAGTGGACTGCTGTATGAACAAAAATCTATGTGCTCCCAGAGATTCCTCCCAAGTCCAGGTTGTCAAATCAATAAGCGTAATTGGAGTTTCACATAGGAACGTGCACTGGATGAGGGTGTGTACAGGAACATCATCAATGGATAATCAGCCACACTACGGAAGTCAAAGCAGTTCCTGGCAATTGATAACTGCCGATATGTCTGTGGGGAAAATATGGCGCCTTGGAACTCCTCTCTTTTAATAACCATTAACTGTCAACACATCTTGGGATTGTGGGAAGGGAAGAACACCATGAATCCCTTCCCCTACCCATCACTGACAGTCTTTGAATCCTTGTGGCAGATCTGGGCTCCACACACCCTTCCCTCCCTCTATAAGAGACAGCTAATGGGATCCATCTTGTGCAGGTCTCCAAGCAATCACAGCAGATGACAACTCAAAAGGGCACAATCATATCATAGCACTCCATGAGAGATCTGGAAAGACAGATCAATGGGCAGAGGAGAGGACTGGGGACCAAGGACTAAGACCAACTGTGCAAGTGCTGAGGGAAAGACAAAGACAGAACCACGGCCATAGAAGAAGAAATAGTTTACTGTAGCCAGCACAGGGCAAGACAAAAACACACTCCTAGGCAATAGCCAGATGATGAACAGTTTGTGTTTATGTCTCAGGTAGGGAAGGGCAACCATGAGACATCTCAAACACATGTCAAGGCCACGGAGTAGCAAGCAGGTCGAAGATATGGTTTCATCTAGGAGTAAAGGCATTTAGTGGTCAATTCATCAGTCTGTTTTGCTCCCAAGGCCTCTGCAAACATTGAAACAGCAGCAGGATGCTCCTGAAAAGAGACCAGAAGACAGATAACAAACAAGATATATTAAGGTGTCTAGAAGTGATGGACCTTGTGAGATAACGTCTGGGTTTTCTGTCAATAGGAAGTTGAAGTCAATAGGAATTTTCTTGTAGCAGAAAATACGGGATAGGAATGAACATGAAGTGGGATAATAAATAGAAATCAGTTTAACTGCTTTGGATTTGAGGCATACAGTTGTGTGTAAGAGGCTTTGTATGAATGTGTGGGTGCTTTGTATATGTATGTGTGAAAGACATGTCTTTGAATGTGTGTGTATGTTTGTGTGTGTGTGTGTGTGAGAGAGAGAGAGACAGAGAGACAGAGAGAGAGAGAGAAACAGAGAGAGAGAGGTGTCCCTCTGTGTGTGTTGGGTATGTATGTTTTCATGTACGTGTAGGTATGTACATGTTGAGACAAGAAGACAACATGGGCATTGTGTACATGTGTTTGTGCACACATATGTGGATGCAAGAGTCATTCCATAAGAACTATCTTGCTTTGAGACACACGGTCTCACCGGCCTGGAGCTGAGTAGGTTGGCTGTCATGGAAACCATCCTTCACAAATCCTCCTTTCAGTCACCTCTCCAGCACTAGGATTACAAACAAAAACTGTCATCCCTGTCTTTTTAAAACATATGATTTCTGAGAGAAGATTAACATCATTGTGCAAGCGAGGCAAGCACTTTATCTACGGCACCATCTCCCCAGCCTGTGTGAAATCTTCTGTTGAYACCCAAAATTGAAGACAGGAGAACTCATCCAACCAATTAAATACTCTGGCTCTCAATATACCCTGCATTGGTCTAGTTTTTAAAAATCACAAGCCTCTGATTCTGGGCCTTCCTTAGCTTACCCTTACCATATCTGAGCATCTCTGAGAGGACCAAGGAGGGGTGCTGGTCTCTGCTTTAAAGTGGCTGCTGATCGTGTCACACTCTCTTTCAGCTTCCCTGTCAGAAGGAATGTCACCTAGAAGCTATAGAAGATTGTAAGAGGGAGAAAGTCTCATGACAAAATAGTACTCAGCAAAGTTTCTGCTTTGCTCTGCCTCCCCTTGATGATTTTTCACTGACCACAGTGGTGAGATGGTGATGGCGAGCATTTCCCTTCTGGCCACACCATCCTCCTCCGGGTGAGGTACAAGCTGCCCTCCKCAGCAAAGCSGACCATGAACAGCCCTGAGCTCCTACCCTCKGTCTCTTAGCTTTCTTTCTTCCTCAACAGTTCCTGGCTTCCCTCGGTGTCTCTTTTGSTACACAATGGTGAAGTTGTTTACCACTAAAAGTTTGTTGGGTGAAACTGACCCAGGGTTCCCTTAAAACCGATGCTGCATGCATGCACAAATTGCTTCCAGGGTCACTCACTCTTTTAGGTTTCACTAAGGAATCTGTCCATCAAACGGTAGCTGCTGACAGCAACATTTGAAGACTTCTTTCTCCTAACCAGAACGCATTAGCCACTTTGGAATCAGATAAGGAGAAACTTTCTCACCATCCGTCCGTCCGCTGTCRGTGTCTCCTTGCTGTGTTTTCAATAGAACAGAGCTCATGTTGTACAAAGGGAGTGTTGGTAGAATGTATTAATCAATGTGATGTTTTCCCTTTGCTATTCTGCCCATGATGTAAGGGGTTTTTCCCCCCACAAATATGTGATCTAGAAGGTTAGTGTGATAGTAGGTTTGCACTTCAAAGACTGGCAGTACCGAGGGGGGTGGGGGTTGTGATTCTCACTCAGTCTCTTCCCTTTTGCTCACAGATCTCTTCCATTTGTGTAAAATGGGACAGCCATTTGTAGTAATTATATCAGAAACAAACGTATTGTGACATCTTAGAGAAATACCCTCTGAGATGTTGAAATACTCAAGACTTGGAGGAAATGGAGCTCTCGATGATAAACTACTGTTGCAGAGAAAACTCTGCCACCTGATAAATATTAAAGACCTGTGCTGCCCCCATGGAAATCCTGTATCCCTCAGACTCATTCTCTGAGTCTTTCCTCTCCTTTATGTCTACTCTGATTTACATGACAAGGACGCTTCTGCTCCCCAAGGGCTCCTCTGCTCCTGCCACTGTTCCCTGAGTCCAGTTGTCACCCTGTCTTTGCTGTGAAGGTGGTGACAATGAAGTGAGGGGTAAGTGGTCACTGGAGCAGATGAAGTCTCCCAAACAAAGACCCTCTTCTCATGCTAATAGCCATAGCAATTTAACTCCCAGGAAAGAAAGTCCTGCACAATGCATCAAGAGAACTAAGCGGCTTTCTACATGGTCCCACCAAGCCTTGCCATCTCTTTAAGATGTCATCCGTCAAAGCGTCTCCTTCCTTTTCATATCCAGTGCAAACATGGTTCCGATTTTGAGACAGACATGGAGGAACATAAAATTCAACCTCAGTCATGGGGCCCTGGGCAGGCAGGCACACCTCCAGCCTCCTCACCATCTCCTTCAGCTTGTCTCGGCCTCCTGGGCCGTGGGAACCCATCCGTGTGAACTTATTTGTGGTCCTAGCCAGACACCCTGCCTGAGAGGTCTCTTCTTTCATTTTTTCCCCTCAAACCTTCTCTGTGTTTCAAAGCTAAATTCAAGCTCCATTGCCCTTTCTTGGATCCCATTTCTCCAGACAGACTGTATTGTGTTCAGAACCCCCACTGCATCTTAACAGTGTTCCCAAGTCCCCATTACAAGCTGTCTCCTCCGAAGTCTTCTGAGGAAGGTCAGCATGCATTCTGCAGCATTGTTTTTTCATCCATAACTATTGACACAAGAGTAGACATATGAGATGCGTTTGTTGGTAGGACTAGCTGTAATTGAGGAGTTACAAAACCAGAAAGGATAGATCTGTTTCAGATATCCTTCTATTCGTTATTGTTTTTCTTCTGAATTTCAAACTCACAGCCCCTTGCCCTGACGATAAAGCAAATCAAATTGCCTCCTTTTGATCACTTACTATAGAGGTGCCATCAGTCCCAGAAGGGCCAATGAATACATTTCAGTTAAAATGATCTCTRACTCAGAGCCTTAAAAATGATTTATATATATTTTTTGGTGACAATATTATAGCAGCCAGCAATGCTCAGTGTCACTCTCAGGGTTTTAGTATGTGTATCCTCATCATAGCATCATAAACAGAATCTCTGTTGCCATCACAATCCTACAGATGAAGACACGAGTGTGGCTACTTTGCCAGCAATTGTAGAATTGGGACCCTGYGCTTTTTGCCTGACTCCGATTCTGTCTGTGAGGCTGCATCTGGGTCCTTCACAGTCTTACATATCTTCGTACATTGTGTACATACATGATCTCAGTGCCCAGGGAACCTGAGAACATTTCTGTTGATTCCTTTCCACAGGTTACTCAGAATAAGATTCAGTTTAGATAGAGAGATCTACTCTGAATAAACAGAGGTAGACATTGCTGTTAAAGTTAGACATAACACCCTGATGACGTGGAGCCTTTAAAAGTAGCACATTTAAAAGTAGCCCAAGAGTGTTGGAAGGACACACACATACCGGGAGCTTTGGTGCCTTCTCCCCCCATTCATTTGTGGTTTTGTTATTTGTCATATACAAGAAGATGGTRCACTGGGTGATGAAGTTGAACGGATACAGGGGTTAACTAAAATAAGGAATTATAGAGCTGTAAGGAGAATATACAGTTTTAAGAATACACTTCCCTTGTTTCAGGTAATGGGAGCATCTTACCTAGTCAAGAAGGAAAAGACTCCTTGCCACTCAGACACTCATTTGTGGAGGCAAGGATATGCTCTGGGGCCGAGACATGCCAATATTCATTGCCCTTTAGATAACTCAGTCTCTCTCTCTCTCTCTCTCTCTCTCTCTCTCTCTCTCTCTCTCTCTCTCTCTCTCTGTTTTAAGACATTGTTTGAGCATACATGTCCTTTTTAGGAGGATACAAGGGTCTACTTAGACATCCACACATTTTCTAGAGAAATTCAAAGTAAAAATGAAGGCCAGAAATCCTTCCTGACAACGAAAGAGGTTGTACAAAGTAGGTCTGAGAGGAGAGYTCACCTCTGTGTCCATAGTGTAAAAACAAACATATTGTCCTGTACAGAGCTGAGAGGCTTTCCCCAGGTGTCCCCTGGAGAACTGAGACATTCCCTTTCAAAATCAGCCTGGTGGGAACAAATGTAGTAGGAATTCCGAAGCCTCCCTGTTGGGTTGCCGTCATCCTTCTCAACAGTGTGAGACCAGTTTGACAAGCCAGAGCCAAAGAACAGCAAACAAAGAACAACAGTGCCCACAGATGATTATTTTCTCTTAATTGCTAATATTAGTCTAAGCACTGAGGATATAGTAAATAGATCATACCTTGTCTTTAAGAATTCGTGATGGGAGATTGCAGAGAGACCTCAGTTTGAACACACACACACACACACACACACACACACACACACACAGAGAGAGAGAGAGAGAGAGAGAGAGAGAGAGAGAGAGAGAGAGCTGTGTTAAGTGGTGTGCACTTGTAACCCCAGTGCTGAAGAGACAGAGACAGGTGGGCCCCAAGGGCACACTGTTCAGCCAGCCCAGCCTATCTGTAGAGTGCAGGCCAGTGAAAGACCTTGTCTCACACAGCAGTGCAAATGGCAACTACCTTCGTTTCTTTTGCTGTTTCTGTGTTAAAATGCTCCCACGAAGCAACTTAGCGGAGAAAGGGTTTACTTTGGCTCACAGTCTGCAGGTAAACTGTCAGAGGAGAGACAGTAGGAGCTGGTAGGGGTTTGAAGCTGACTGGAGTCATGATGCGTCTCTCCAGTCAAGAAGGAAAAAGCAGTGCACGCCTGAATTTTAGTGCTCAGCTCCTTTCTTCACCTTGTAAAGCCAAGCCGTGACTTCCTGCCCAGGGAATGGTCCCACCCACAATAAGGATGAGTCTTCCCCATCAATGGCTGTAGTTAAGCTGTCTCGCACAGGCAGCTCCCCCGCCCCCAGGCTCATCTAGATAATTCTACATTCTGTCTGTTCTGTCTGCTTAACAATTAACAATAGCCATCCAAGCACCTGTGGAACAACACCCAAAGTTGTTCTCGGGCCTTCCGCACGCACGCACGCACGCACGCACGCACGCACGCACGAGCATGTTCTCTCTCTCTCTCTCTCTCTCTCTCTCTCTCTCTCTCTCTCTCTCTCTCTCTCTCTCCTCTTCTCTCTTCTCTTTCTCACACACACACAATTGGGGAAGGCAGGCATAGTGAACAGGGTGTGGGTAGCACAGAAGTAGGAAGTAGAAGGTCAGAGTCTAGGTGGATTAAGGATCCAAGAGGAGCAGTGCAGAAAGGTCTTCTAAGGCACAAAACCTTCCGGACAAGATTAACCAAAATAGCACTTGTCACTATAGAGACGTGGAGAGGAACCCTTTCTACCTGTGCCAAGAGAAACTGATGTGGACAGGCATGGAGGTGGGATGGAGCAGGTTTTGCTGGGGAACATGCAATGCTTGAGATAACTTCATCCACTGTTACGTCTTCCATATGAGTTCAGCACAGAGCTGCCCTGGGTTCCAGGTTAGCCATTCTGTGAGGCTGGCTTGCTCAGCTCTGAGGCCCTGCCAGCTTCCCTGTCACCTGCCCTGGGGACTATGTGAAGTGGAGATGAATGCATCAGGCCGCCTTTGGGGGGAGCTGCTGGGCTGTCCCCTGCCCTGTGGATTGCTCTTTTGCATTTCAGAGCATGACTCTCTCCTCCATCTGCTTCCTATATATCTGCTTCTCTTCCTGTACAAGAGAAAGTCTTATTTTTATTGTGAAATAAAGTGAAAATTAAGGGCTCCTAGGTGGAAAAGGTTCTCCCTTGACCTGTGCATGTTCCGTTTATACCCCCGCAGTGTATGGTGGAGACACACGTGTAAAGCTGCCTCTTTGCTACAGTTTAAAGGGCTTGTCGGGATTTATTTCAGTCATCTGACTTATGAAGCCAGGCAACATCTCAACATCTGACTTACAAAACCCACACTCCTCATGTTTGGATAATGACTGCATCTCTCTCTCTCTCTCTCTCTCTCTCTCTCTCTCTCTCTCT
>BDUI01006010.1:49496-59556 GCA_002335545.1 Apodemus speciosus
AGGACTGTGGGAAGCCACATACACCACTATTCGCCATTACAAGATGGTGCTGAGGCTTTCAGCCAAGAACCGCCAGTAGTGATAAACAACTGCATTGCGCATGCACTATGCTGAGTCACTGCCCATGCCCGGAGCATGTAAGTTGGGGCTTGCTACTTGCACCAATCATATACCAACACGTCCCTCCTAGGCCTATTTAAGCAGCACCAGTTTCCGGGCTCAGGATCTTTCGCTTCCATAATCGAACCCGCAATAAACGTCTGCAGAAGGATCCTGTTGTAGCGTGTCTTTCTTGCTGGCGAGATAGGCGATCGCTACAGAGGACAGAATGTGGACCTGGGAGTCCAAAGACCTGCTGCGTCAACTCTTTTCTTCATTTGTGGCTAATGTAGCTAACTAGACAGATGGAACCAGAAAGAACCTCTCCTGTGTTGAACTGAGTTACCRTGTGAGAAAACCATAGGAAGCCAGCCACCCTGCTGTTCTGGAAGAGTACAGAATCTTAAAATGTGAGAATTTACATTACAACCAGAGGAAGGGAGCTGGGGGTTGACAGCTGCCCCATCATACCATCTCTGCAGATCTCTGCAGCTCTGAAGTGTATTCCCCACACTTCTGGTAAGGGTCTCAGAGCATGACACCCTGGTGACTGCCACTGAGCCACTCTTGGTAATTGATCCCTAAGCTGACTCCCATCCTTTCTTTCTCATGATTCCAAGTCTCTCACTTTTGTTCTTGACTTCTATGCCTAAAACAAACTCTTGTCCTTACCTACTCTTAAGAGCTTACTTTTTAGGAGGAAATCTCATATTAACATATTGTTTTACACTCAGTAAGTGTCCAAACACAACAAAAGAGCTACTTGGAATCAAGAGGCACCATAGAATCTTGGACTCTGGCTCAGGCTGTGTTAGCAATGGTTGCATGGTGATAAAGAAACCACTTTCACTCCCTTTGCCTGATTTCTACACTTGGACAGAGGGATTCAAGCCAGTACCAACATTATAAGAGTTACTGTGAGGACTAAAGAGACCATAAAAATCTCAGCTAATGCTTGAGTCTTGGTAATACAGGTTGAAATTAGTTCATAAATTCAAAGATCTTGAAACAATATTAGGTATGATAATGTCACTGTATTGTGTATTTCTCTCTGTCCTGGAGATTAAGACATCCCAGGCATATACTCTTTGTAGACTGAGTTTGTGTGTGTGTGTGTGTATGTGTGTGTGTGTGTGTAGATGTGTATATTTTTGTGTGTATATATGTGTATATGTACATATGTGTATTGTACATGTGTGCATGTCTGTGTGTGTGATATATATTAGGTGTGTGAATGTAGGTGTACATGTGGAGGTCAGAGGAAAGCTTTGGATCTGTACCCTTGACTTCTTTGGAGGTGTCTCTTTGTTGGTTTCCATGACTCTGTACACCAGGATAGCCTCCCAAGCCTCCAGAGAATGTCCTGTCTCCATCTCCCATCTCCCAGTAACAACATTGGAATTAAAGGCATTTACTTGGTTTCTTGGTTTCTAGGGATTTGAACTCAGTTGCTCACACCTCTATAACAACCACTCTACTTTCTGAGATGCAGCACAACCTTCTTTCTAGACTTTCTGTGGGAAAATAATTTCCATGCCTTTTCCCACTTCAAGTTGTTCATAGTTCTTGCCTTTGAGAACTTATTTACCCCTTCCTGAAAGCACTGGACACAGCTTGCTTTGCCAAACCCCTTGCAGACTGACTCTTTTTTTCTGTCTCCTACTGGGTAGTTTCCATGCCAAAACCTTTATATAATCACATCTTCTGTCAAGTAAGACATACATGTCCTGAGGGGTATTTAGTATTTCCTGCAATGCTTATCAAATTGGATGAATACAAATACTTTAGCTTCAGGTTGATCATCCTTTACAATCAAAGTGCCATGGTCTCAATCTCAATGTAGTCCTGGATGATGTATAACTTACAACATAGACCAAGAAGGTCTTGAACTCACTGAAACTGATTACAAGTTAAAAGGTGCACAGAATGTGCATCTTACTTATAATGACATAGAATAAAGACATCAGAGAAGGCATGTAGATAGGAACACAAAATTCTTTGTACACACACACATACACACACACATACATATATATATACTGTATGTAGATGTATAGATATGCATTCATAAATACTATTTATAGATATATGCATCACATATAAATACTCACATTCTCACACATAAATACACACTATCCATCTGTACTGCTATATACATGTGAATACCATTTAGACACACATAAATACTACCTGACTTATTTTTTTCCATGTTTCTTTGAGTAAATACTCTAACCAAAGAGACATAAAGGAGAAAGGATTTATTCTGGTTACACAGTTCAAAGTACATTATGGCAGGGAGTTAAGGGTGCAAGAACTTGAAGCTGTCAGTCAAGTTCCCTCTAAAATCAAGAAGCAGAGAGGGGACCTCAGCCAGGGCACAGCACCATCCACAGTGAATAGGTCTTCCCACTTCTGTTAATGCAATCAAGACAATCCCTGAAATCATGCCCTACCTCCCGGGTGATTCTAGATCTTAACAACTGGATTTAACATCATAGTACCTCTATGTAAGTACATAAGTATGATCGCAAATGCTAACTCAAATATTTACACAAATATGTACATTCATAAACACTATATGCACACATGTATAAATCTGTACATRTATTACCATAAATACATATGATTGAGAGCAAGGAAGAACAGGAAGAAATATGTCAGCGTCAAGATTAGCACCTACACCTTGACTAGAAAAACATTAAGATTATTCAAAATATGGAATATATAGTTGTACAAAAGGTGCTTAGAAAAATGTGAATTATTTTGGGTGTCCATTAAACAAAGATTACTTAAGCTTCATAAAGTTTGGATTGCAGTGTAAAGACTGGAAAATAAAAGCTAAGCAGAGGATGCTTTTAGTATAACTCATTTTGAAATCTGTGGCTAAAATTGACAGTCCAGAGTCACAGTCAGCTTTATCTTTCATGACTAGATTTAGAAGTGGAATTGTCCAAAAAAAGGTACCATATAAGCCTATTAATATTAGCCCTTAAGTCTAATTCTGATGGCCATGCTGCTGTTTTATGTGATGCACGCAGCACTTCCAGACAAAGAAAGAGAGGTAAAAGGGAGCCGATTGTCTCCATTTCCCAGAAGGCATTAGAAAATGCGGTCATTGATAAAATCCACCTAGGGCGAGGAACAAAGCCTGGTGCTGGTAAGCACTTCCCCCTCTGCGTGCTCAGTGCACACTGTGTAAGGAGCCCATTCATCCCTTTGTCCTACAGCCACAGACCCAGGAACAGAGAMGCTCTCCCTGAAAGCGCGGCTTATGAAATAAGAGTCCTCACAGCTCGCAAGTGCACTTGGAAGCTAGAGTTTGCCAGGAAGGGTGAACAATGCATGCTTCGTTTTCGTGTCTCAGAAAGGAAGGGCCTATCAGGACTTACTGTGAATTATAGCACAAATAATAAATTTAAAAATATTTCCCCCATGGTAATCACTTATTGGTCAAACTATTTCACTTTATTCCTGTTCTTAACCATCTCTTGAATGAACCCAGTGTTTATACCAGAATGATTTTCCTTAGTAGGGTCATCTACACATGTGTAATTTTTCTTCAAGGGCTTCCTGCCATCTGCTTCAAATTTTATTTCCCGTGTATGCTTTCCTGTTCCCTCATTGCTTTATTTGGGGACTGATTCTTGAGTAAGAAGAAACATTTCTTTTTACGAGTCAGTTCCATATTTTGTGTGTGTGGGGGGGGCTGGGGTGGGGGTGGGTATGTGAAAAACTCTTCTGCAAAAAGAAAGCAAATGCTCATGTGGACCATCATGGGTATTCGTTAAAAGTATTCTACTTAATATTTTACATTGAGTTTTTTAAGTTCAGACTCAGCCAGTCTTACTGTTTACTAGCGTTGACCTCAATTTAACATCAGCATCTCCTTCCYAATACGCAGGAGCACTAATTGATGGTAACCCCGTGATGGTGCGAATAAATCTGTCTAAGATTTAGCTCAGAGCTTCCCTGACTTCCTAGTGCTTGTGATCTCTATAGAACACATTTAAATTAGRCAGGCAGTTTATTGCACTAAAAAACACACTGTTGTGTGGAGAGAGTGAGCAGCGACCAAGGAGACCACTGAACCAGCTTTCACACTATAGGAGATGGGCTTTGTAGGTCTTTTTGAAAAAAATTCATCTTCTTTCATTAGAAAGCTGCCTACTTAAGAGCAAGTTGATATGGTTTAGGGCTGCAGAACCTCTTCCTCTGACTGGTAAGTAGAATTCTTCAGTTCTAGTACTTGCTTATAAAGGAAGTGTCCAGCCACAAAGACCTTCACACTGATAATATTTTACTAGATACTCTAACAATAAACCCTCAAGAGTTGATACTCTACCAACATCTGGAGATGGACATCAAGTTACTATGGCTACTTCCAGCTTTATTGGACCATGGAAAGAATTCAAATTCTTCACTATTGCTAATTTTTAAGTCTCAGAAGATGATCAAGGGCACCTAGATACATAGGACTGCAGGAATATTGAGGTCTCATCTTAAGGAGAGGAGATTAGATTAAATAGCAGTTAATGTCCAAAGACTTATATGATCCCTTTTAAAATTCAAGAGGACTAACTCATTCCAGCACAGAAATCTTGAGATCTAGTTTCAAATCTCTTTGTTAAAAGATGTGGTATTGCCTGACATGGTTGATTCTAGTGTCATAGAGCATGAAATGTGGGTGAGACAAGAGAATTTTCAGGATCATTCACACCATTCAGCYACGAGTGTCTCCCAAGTAGCTATGTGGCTAGCTAAAGCCAAATGATTTTGTATGGATTGTCCCCTMTAAGAGCCCCTAATTTAGGATTTTAGAATTAAGAAGGTAAATTCTCTGGGCTTTCTCAAATGATGCATTTTGTGACTATTTAGTAAGAGTTTTAATATGCCCAATGGCATGCCCTAGTCACATAGATAGAGTAAGAATGGAGGACAGGGCCGGGCGGTGGTGGCGCACGCCTTTAATCCCAGCACTCGGGAGGCAGAGGCAGGCGGATTTCTGAGTTCGAGGCCAGCCTGGTCTACAAAGTGAGTCCAGGACAGCCAGGGCTATACAGAGAAACCCTGTCTCGGGAAAAAAAAAAAAGAATGGAGGACAGGTGATCATGGCACTGGAAAATACTCCAGTTGGGTGAAGTCCTCATACAGAGAGATTAGCAGAGTGATTTTAGAGTTTAACCTGCTGGTTCTGGATCTAACAAAATCATTGAATACATTTGGAGATCTACCTGTGCAGTAACCGGGGCTGAGGGTGTGAGTGTGTGGATGCTCCTAGGAACTGTTTAACATGTTTTTATCCTTGGGAACCACACCGGGGCACACCGTTTTGAAGGATGAAGGACAGAGATGTTTTAACAGCAACCAGGAGAGCTTCATTCTAGACATTGTATGCCACTGGGATATACTTGAGCATAGCTTTTGCTGTCTCCATCATAAGGGTGCTAGCTGGCTTATGTTGACTTCTGTTACAGTCATCATGCACGCTGTTTCAAGGTTTTAAAATTCATCTGCAATCTATGATCGTTTCTTCTGTTTGTTGGGAAGGAATGCTAGAAGTATTACCTAACTGAAGTATTAAATAATTAAACAAACTCAGTGATGGGTTCCTGCTACTGCCCCAATATTCTGGCTTCCAAGATGAAACACACACACACACACACACACACACACACACACACACACACACACACACACACACACACACACTCACACACATACACACACACACACACACACACACAAGCACCCACGCACGCACACGTGCACGTACATTTTTAATTTGGAACAATACTATAGAAAAAAACTGTCCTGTCTTTTACCATATAAAATTCTTTATTACTTATTTGTTGTTGTTTTTATTTAAAGTATTTTCTTGCCACTGGGACTGAACTTTTATCTTTTAACCCTTTTAGTCTCTATTTTACTTCCAGACATAATGTGGGCTTATTTAAAGCCAYAAAACTCTGGGAARAGGCCTCATCTGTCTACTTTTCAAAAAACAAATTATATCTATCTATGTGGAGGGTGGCATTGAGTTTAAATTGGAAGCTAATGGTGGTATTTCTGTAACATGCAAATTAAATTGCTTACGTTGCTTGTAAAAGGCCAAGTTAACCCTTTGGGAGTTGGAAATGAAATCTGGCTTGACCATGATGCATGCATCTGAGGCAAATCATTCTGAACTAAGGGAGATTTCTCACCTATAAGAAAAGAATATGAGGAGCTTGTGGAGAAGCCATCTTTTCTACTCCACTCTCATTATGGTGGTATATGGTTGGGGTACATGCCTGTTGCTAGGGAGCCAGAGAATCAGATGTAGCATGTGTGAAGTCCATTATGAAGTTATTTTGATTGATGGGACCAGCTTCTATAGGTGTCCTACATCCAGATACAGCATCCCTTGCCTGGTATCAGATTCTCTGGCTCACAGGAGCCAACTCTCACTTGATCGAAATCATACAATACGGGATTCATAGGCAGGATGAATTTCTTTCCTCTAAGTTACTGGTGAGCTCAAGAGAAAGGATTGGCCACAAATCCTGCATACATTGTACTGAGAACTGAGACCAGCAACAGCAAAGGAATCTGTGATTTCCCTTCAGGACCCAGTTGGTATACTGTGCAAAGAAACCACAAAATAAAACCACCATTTGGGAGCTGGTATGATCTCTTTACTCCAATGTAGACACTATATTGACCTCATACATGGCAAATTGACACATGGGGACATAGTTTTTTTTAAAAGGGACATGAATTGTCTYAGCTACATTTAGGAGACAGGCAATTGGATTAATGTGAATGATCTGAAACATGAAGTCTCCTAAATAGGAGGCAATGGAGGTCATGGAGCCTGGTACACAGGTGCACACCCAGAGAGACATTGTAAATTCAAAGAATATGGAAAAGTCATGGTCTCCATTCCATGAAGTCCATRCCTTACCATGAATTAGATGAAGAAATATGAGCTGTAACTAGGTGGAAACACCAAGGAATACTACCAGGATCCTACCCTGTACTCTGATTGGCTTACTAGTCATTGGGAGCTTTGTTAAAAAAGAATTCAGACATGATGCACACAATGTTGTCCCCAAGATGATCCAAGTTTATTACAGAGGGAGAATGGCACAACATCAGGAGGAGAGAGCTGACAAGGCTGAAGAGACAATTGTGTTGTCCTACATTTTAGACAGCATTTATACTATTTTTCAAGCTTTTAGAGCAGACAGATTTCCTCACTGCCATTTTACCTGTCTAGGTACTGAGCCTTTTAGGAGTGGATAATGGCGTGTTTTCGTTCTTTATAAAAAGAATCTTGTGGATAAACAGCAATTGTACAAGTCTTAGTGACCCTGGACCTAGAGTTTAGAGAGTTATATTAGGCAATTTGTAGTGCCATGACTGAGAAACTGCCACCATGAAATCTCAATAATATGTTTTCCTAAATGAGACCTTCAAGATGACATATCATTTGACATGCTAGTCTAGATGGGGAAATTTCATAAGGTCCCACCACTCCATGAAGAGCTACACGTAGTGGGTGGCTTCTGAGAGAGGAGGATGTCTTCTCCAGGGGTTAACCATCTGATAGGTTATCTAATCCTATGAGGACAATCCTAAACATACATACATGTGACTAACACTAAATAGACTCAGTAGATTGCATTGTCAATCATCTATCTATCTATCTATCTATCTATCTATCTATCTATCTATCTATCTATCATCTATCTATCTATCAATCTATCTATCATTTGTATGCTTGTCTGTAAATAAGTATATATAAGCATGCATATTAACAATAACAGATGAGGGAAAAGAAGTCTTGTCTTTGGAAGGGAATTGGGGGAAATTTGGAGGAGCTGGAAAAAGGGGTGAGGTAGGAAGATATAAATACAGTGGGAATGTATGAAAATTCTCAAAAAGTTTAAATTAAGGAATATATGCACATTGTGAATAATTTATCTTGGTCCAAGAATAGTAAATGTTCTTCATTTTAGAGTTTCCTCAGCCTTAGGAGGTTTTGTTTGAGTAGATTTTACAGGAGCTCATTAAGTTCATGGCTCAAGGCCTTGTTGTATATCTTGGCTTTCTTGAGTGATTTGGGTCATGATGGGAGTCYGGGACAGAATGGTCTTTGCAATGACCCACAGCTGTGATCCTGTGATAGTCAGGAACTATCAATGAGGAAGAAATGGCTGAGGTGTTTTACTGTACTTTCTCTGTTCTAGCTATAAATTGATGAGTTGGGGTTTCAATAAGAGAACAGTTCTATGGAGTTATTTATGAATTATTTATATCCTGCATTCAAAATARAAATGAAAGGTARGTCACTCTCAAGAGCATGTTGAATTTTACTAAAAAAATAAGTATGTTTTTAAAAAAGTGTTAGGTACAGTTAAATTTTCTACATATAATCAAAATGTCTCATGGTGGCTAGGGATCTGGATTTGAAAGAAACCCAATGGTTATTTTATACTTGTTGGATAAGTCTTTGAACAGTAGGAGATGATAAAAGATGTTTCTAGTGAGAACTGATTGTAAGCTTGACTTCTGAAACATAAAACACTATGTTTCAAAGGTAGAATGGATTTCAAAACAAAAGGATATGGCTACCAATGTTTCCATGAACTATACTGTCACATCATAGGTGACATTGTTTCCTAGATAATTATGTATTTGAGAAAACAGCTATGTGGCTGAAGAGAGGATTAGACTAAGCAGAAAAGAGSATCTAGTGTTCTTGCAAAGAACCCGGATTCAGTTTCCAGCATCCACATGGCAGCTAGCAACCATTTATGAATCCAGTTCCAGACAATCTGACACAGTTTTGCCTTTTGTAAGCATCATACATGGATTACTATACTTACAAGCAAGAAAACACTGTTACATCTAAAAACTTCTTTAAAAGGAATTTGCATGGGRGCTGGAGAGATAACTCAGTGGCTGAGAACTCTTGATGGCTTCCGGGCATCTGCTGTTCTCGTCTGGTCTACATGGTCCTCCTGGCACACATGTGGCACACATATAAACACAGAAAGAAATACTCATAGGCATAAAATAAGAATATATGTCTTTGAAAATGACCACAAAAACAAAACCATTAAAATTAAAGAAGATGTGGGTTTAGGAAGAACACATGCTTTCTGTGCTGTCTTGTTTGACTTTTTCAGTAACTAGCCGATTCCTCAGTTGAAAATCATCTCATCTTTATTCTTCTGTTGCCTAGCAACATCTCCGTAGTGAAGCCACGAAATCCAAGAAATGTTTAATGCTCTCTCCATCAATTTGAGTGATGTGTGCCTCATTTCAATTTGTCTCCATATAATTGAGTGTTCCAACACTGAAAACAATAAAAGGCTTCCCCTTCKTTGGCATGAATTACTGAGTGTGTTAAACATCTCCTTTGTCATATTTCTGCTGTCAGGTGAAACTTCCTGAGTTTTACAACAGGGGAATGCTGGTGAACAATGACAGAACTCTGTGCAATTCATAAAAATGCAATCCATTTAGATTGGGTCAAAGAGTCCTTTGSATAAGACATGTAGCACATGCAGTTGTATAAGGAAATAAGGTGGCCCAGAGCATTGTCTTTCCCTGTACATCGCTCCTTCCCGTTCTATTTCAGTTGTCCTAAGTCTATGAACTTGAAAGAGTAAGCGACTGAGTGTCTTCTGCAGGGTTATAGACTTGCTGGAGCTCTTGTAAGGAATGTTCTGGAAGAGGTGCTGATGGTTGTGACTCAAAGGAGAGTGGTGACAAGATTTATGTGTTCTCACATGTGTGTATTTACGTATGTCATCCATGTCAGTGTGTTTGTATGTGTGTCTGTGTTTGTGTAGGTCTGTGTGTGTCTGTGTGTCTTTGTCCGTGAATGTGTTTGTGTAGGTCTCTGCATGTGTTCTCTCTCTCTCTCTCTCTCTCTCTCTCTCTCTCTCTCTCTCTCTCTCTCTCTCTCTCT
>BDUI01006011.1:59101-69531 GCA_002335545.1 Apodemus speciosus
TCCCCTATCCCCAGCTTCGTGGTTGTATCTAGATGTGAGCTCTCAGCTACTTCTCCAGTGTCATGCCTGTCTACATGTCTGTTGCCATGATCCTTGCCATGACGACTATGGACTCTAACCCTATGAAACCATACACCTCAAATAAAACTCTTTATTCTGTAAGTTGTCTTGGCCATGATATTTTGTCGCAGAAATAGTAAAGTGATTAAGACACCAGTATTCAAATGTTCCCCTCTCAGCATGTCAGTTCTAGAGAAAACATCAGTTGAGATTCTGAGACACCGGCATCTCTTCCACACAGGCTTCTTCTGAAGAAAACTGCAGTTCACTTACCTTTCTACATACTGAAGAGTCTGCCCTGAATTGCGCGTGCCAAACAGGATGTCCCCGCCCACAAAAAGGCCATGTCTCATCCACACCCTCACTCGGGTCTGCTGACCTTCCTAGGCCCAACCAGCCCCTTCTTATCCTAGCCCCAGAGCACAAGCACATGCTTCCTAAAGGCTACTCTAGACATCAAGAACAGCGCCTTCAAGCTGTCCATGGTAACTCACACCAATGATCCTAGCACTCAGAATGCAGACACAGAAGGCCACTGAAACGGTAAGCCAAAACAAACCTCTCTGCTATTTAAGTTGACTAGCAAAAGTGTTTGCAGCACTAGGGAGCTGGATAGCCCACAAAGTGTCTAAATCTCAAGACATAAAGGGTCCTGAAAAAATGCTGCAGGATATTATTTTTGGTGGTATCACCGTGCCCCAACCCTGATTTCCTAGGTTCAAGTGAAGTTAGACTGAGACTTAGTGTTGTGTCTGCCTTAAGTTTCTGCTTTCTTAGACAAACTTTCTCCCTAACAGTGTTTTTTGTTGGTTTGTTTGTTTGTTTGTTTTGTTTTTCCCAGAGCTACCAATCAAAAAGCCTTTGCAAGCTTCATGGTTACTTTGAAATTTTCCTAGAAAAAATCTTTTTTTCTTTTCAGCCAAAGAATTTCGACATACAAAGAGTAACATTAATATGTAAATTAGCATACTGTAAAATTCATTTTGGTGCCTCAGAGGCAGTATTTTTATAAATACAGAAACATAATTATGCATCCTCTAGAGGACTAAAAATAATTATACAAATTTACAACAAAGCCCAAGGCTGTGTTTCCTTCTAACTGACTGTTTTTAATATCATTTAAATCTTGTTAGAACTTAATTACCAAATCTCTCTTGTAATAATTCAGGTGGAAGATTTAAAGTCTAAACTTGCCATTCACAAAACAGAACCTAATCAGAGAAACAAAGGCACCAAAGCACTCATTGCCCAAACAGGACAGCGAAGGAACTTCATCAGAAGGAGCCATGTTGGGTACTGAGACAAAAGCGTCTGCTGAGAGAAAGCGTGAACGCGCAAGCCTTGTTAAAGTTTGTTAACCAGCCATTTCTTAGGAAGGCACAGTTATATAGAGTGATTATTACGGATTATAACCATTTCTGCCTCTGCTTTAGTTTCCTATACACATCTTGTCTTTTTCAAATTAAGGTAGGTATGATTCGGGAGCAACATTTTTCATACTTATTTAATTGCCCTTTCTAAAGTCTTTCTAGAAGTGTGTGTGTGTGTGTGTGTGTGTGTGTGTGTGTGTGTGTGTGTGTGTGTGTGTTTCATAGCTAAAGACTGGCTTATGATAATGTAGAGAAGAACAAGAAGAAGAGTCATGCTCCAATTTATCCTGTTTTGATGGTGATTATTTATTAGTACTTTGAGAACTCCGGTTCCTTGTTGTGAAATGAAAAGGGAAAGAAATTCAAATGCTTGAAATGCAAATACACCTCCATCTGCCGTTAGTTAGTAATAGTCTCCGGGACTTACAGATCCCTGGAAAATTAATTAGTGACTTTATTCAACAAAGAATAATAATTTGTTTATGTGTGAAATTTCTAATGTAGGTTGTTATCCATTATTGCAGCAGAAGCTGACCAATTAATTTTCCAGGAGCTGTCTGTAGCAGTTTTATATTGGGGACATCTATACAAAGTCATGATTTACCACAAAGTGTCAGTCAACCCCGAGAAAAAAAGATTAATCAAAATGAATGTTTGACAGCATGAAGACGAGTCAGCCACTGGATGAAATTTTCATCCATTTATTCTGCTTTTACACAGGTATAGAAATATACAAACATGTCTGTGGCATATGAATATTTTTATACTGTCAGTGACTTCTATCCTATGAAAAAGTGTACAATACTAAAAATCTTTTTACATTACATAGTCTTCCTCTTCATGTTCTTGCTGGGTATAGTCTCTTTCAGATACACAATCTAAGTTGGGCCACTTATAAATGAATAATATAAACTGGGTGTATTGACCTTTGATTCCAGCACAGGGGTGGGAGGTAGGGGGATGGGGTGGGGAGACARATGCAGGTGTCTGTGAGTTCTAGGTCAGTCAATGCTACACAGTGAGAACCTGTCTCAAAAAATTAAATTAAATTAAATTAATTAAACATAATTTAATTGGAGCAATACTGAAGGTATTTGTGATTTGGGGGAAATATCAATCTAAAAGTGCTTAAGTCGTCAAGTCACCCTCTTGGCTGTCATGTCAAGTCATCCTCTTGGCTGTCATATCACTGGCACAATGGAGCCCTGAAATAAGTAGACAGACTTCTATGCCTGTATATGTGAAAGACGGTCTGACCAGTGTAAACGATCAGCCCTGCAGAATCTCTCTAAGAGGTGTGGAGAACTGTTCGCTTCAGGGCGACCATTAAAAACAGTACTTTCTTCTTGTCAGTGACACTGACAACCCTCACAACTGGGCCTGGAAAGACAGCTCAATGGATAAAGTTTCTGTTAATGTTAGGACCTGAGTTCAGATCCCCAACACCTATGGAAAAAGCCAGGGTTCCACGCCTGCAGCTACAGCAATGGTAGACAGACAGAAACCTTGGCTGGCAGGCCTGCTAGTCCAGACAATAGGTAAGCTCCACGTTCAGTCATTAAAAAAAAATAGGTGAGGAGGAAAATATCCAGTGTAGACCTATAAACTCCACATGGACACACACACACACACACACACACACACACACACATACACATACACACACACACACACACACACACACACACACACACTCACACACACACACTCTTCCTTTTATAACAGAAAAGGCAAAAAAGCCCTAAATATGTAGCCCTGGTTACTTAAAAGGAGAAGACAGGTGAATTCTTTCTAGAGATATACACAGGCCTCCTAGACTGTGACCATTTCCTGTCGGCCAGTAGAGGCAGTCATCCGCGCTGGCTGCCCACTACAGGCGTCTGTTGCTCTCGCCAGCTAATGTTTAATAACAAGGGTTGTTTGTTCTTCTCAATCATTTGAACTTTCTCCATTTGTGTTCACCTTCACGTCCAAACTAGACCAACTCTGCTCAGAGTTAATTCCCCAATTTCATGATGGCCGCAGTGGGGAACGGAGAGTGGATCCGAGTCAAAAGCAGCAGACAAGAAACAATGGGAGCAGGCAGCTCTCCAAGAGCGTTGGCGTGCTTTGCGGGAGGAGACTAGCTCTGATTGATGCTATCAAAATGCTTGTCTTTCCTTTGATTGATATTCCAGACCCTTGCTACAATTACTGACGCTGGTGACAACTATTATCAGAGTCTTTTATGGTTTGATGTTGGAGAGGGAGAGGCGGCAAACGGACTTCACCCGAACATTCGCACACCTGCCTCAGTTTAACCTAAAACCCATTATTTTGCAAACAAAAGCACAGAAAGCCAACATAGTAGTCATTATCTCGCATACTCTTCTGTTAAAAACTCCCCAGGTCTCGGTAGGGGGTAGATCAACTCCAGCCCACTCCAGGTACAGGAAGGGCCTGGTGAGCCTTCGGAAGGTCCTCTGCAATCTGCAATCTGCAATCTGCAATCTGCAATCTGCAATCTACGATCTGCGATCTGCAATCTGCAATCCAATCTGCAATCTGCAATCTGCATTCTGCATTCTGCATTCTGCATTCTGCATTCTGCATTCTGCATTCTGCAATCTGCAATCTGGCAAACTGGAAGCAGCACTTGGAATGTATTGTTTGCCCTGGGATATGAC
This sequence comes from Apodemus speciosus, assembly GCA_002335545.1. Classification (NCBI taxonomy): domain Eukaryota; kingdom Metazoa; phylum Chordata; class Mammalia; order Rodentia; family Muridae; genus Apodemus; species Apodemus speciosus. The sequence continues at coordinate 63,198 of BDUI01006011.1, forward strand.
TTTACAGCAGGCTAGAAACAGCCAGCTGCAGAGTCCTATGTGTGGCTGCTCTTCAAGAGCAGTGTCGAAAGGGCCGCAAATACCTGAAAATGACCTTGCCCTAAAAAGCTTGACTTCTACACGGCAGAAGTGACTCTCAACAGATGGGGGGCGGGAGGTGTGAGGGAAGAACCACTGTGCTCTTACTCTCAGGTTAGCCTCTATTCAGTTAAAACAGCTGCCAGCCTAACCTTCATGCACATTCTCATTTAAATTTGACCAAGCAATTGAATGGAAGCTTTCCCGTTTTCCTGCCTCTGATAGTTGCAGGAATGGACTGCTTGGTCTCTGTTCCCGGGAGGGAGAACATTACGGGAGCCTGGAAAATGTGATTTACAAAATGTGTAGTTCCATAGCTCAGGCCATTTTTCCTGTTTTATTTGGGTCTAGTAAGAATGTTGAAAGGAACTGGTGTTTTGATGCTGTTTTAATTGACGTCATTATTTAAACATATCCTTACACATCATGAAACACTTATTTTCTCTAAAAGATATCTTTTGGTTTTTTTTAAAAAAAGGAGTTAACATAAGTCCACAGGGAAAGGGAGTGATATCTCACTTACCTTATGCTATAAAGCCAGGACTTAGAATGGTGCCCTGTGCATCGTCGGCACTTAACAAATATTTGCTGGCTGACTAGCTGGCCCGCTAGCTGGCTAGGTGGATGAATACATGGATGAGTGGGTGGGTAGTGGATGGATGGATGGATGGATGGGTGGGTGGATGGATGGATGGATGGAACTAACATCAATACCCATGGTAATGATCTACAACAAGTATTATCCTGCTGCCTTGATCACTGTAGGCATCAAAATAGCAAAAATAGCAAGTGAAGTACCTCTATTCATTCCAGTATCTAGTTGAACCTGTGTGGGGGGGGGATGGGGGGGTGTGGGTGTGAGTATGTGTGCATGCATGTGTGCTCGTGCCAGAGAACAAGTTTCAGTCAGTTCTCTTCTCCCATCATGTGTCTTCAGAGACTGAATTCAAGCCATCAGGATTGCTGCGGTGTACTTTACCCTCTAAGCCACCTCTCCACGCCAATTACGATTCTTTTAACATATATAAAAGACGTGTGGTCCGAAAGACCACAATTTTTTTTTTTTTTTTTTTTTTTTTTTTTTTTTGCTCAAGCATTATCTTCCTTTACAGACAGAATTGTGAAAGATGTGCCTCCTTTGCTCTGAGATCACTTCCTGATTAGTTTTGGAATTTAAGTAGGATGCTGGCGGGGGAGTAAGTTGTAGCGGAGGGAGCAAAACTCTACTTCATTCATAAACATTCACAGATGCTGACCACGGTCCAGGCACTACACTACATAAGCCCTGGGTATACGAAGATTAAAGCTTCTCTCTTAAACCCCACTACCATTAGGAAGGACATTAATTTCTTTTATTATTATTATTAACTTATGTGCTTATTCACTTTACATCCTGCTCACAGGCCCCTTCCCTTCTCCCAGTCCTACTCTCTCACCCACCCCTTCTCCCATTTCTCCCCCCTTCTCAGAGATGGGAAACTCCTCCACCCCCACTCCACCCCCATCCCCAGTACCAACCTGCCCTGGCACATCAAGTCTCATCAGGACTAAGTGCATCCTCTCCCATTGAGTCCAGACAAGGCAGCTCAGCTAGGGGAAAGGGACCCAAAGGTGGGTCCCGCTCCAGTTGTTGGGGACCCACATGAAGGCCAAGCTGCACATCTGCTACATATGTGTAGGAGGCCTAGGTCCAGCCCATGTGTGCTCTCTGGTTGGTAGTTCAGTCTCTGAGCCTCCATGGGCCCAGGTGAGTGGGCTCTGTAGATCTTCTTATGCTGTTCTTGGCCCTTCCAGCGCCTCGATCCTTCCTCCACTCTTCCATAAGACTCCCTGACCTCTGCCTCTCCATCAGCTGCTGGATGAGCCTCTCTGGTGACAGTCGTGCTAGGCTGCTGCCTCTGCCGCCGGTGCCTCAGATAGACCCGGCAGGCAGGGGCAGGGCAGGCAGGGGCAGGCCATTCTTAAGTGGCTTCATTCAAACTTACCGAACCATCTGCTCTATTTGCAAATGCAAGATAGTAACATGGAAACTATGCATTGTGATCTTAATCTTTGCCTGTGAGTTAAGTGGGGACCTGCATTATCCCATTTGACCCTCAGAACATCTCTATCAAGCAGCTGCTACCACAAAGATAGACATGCTAGTTACAAAGTCAGGACCACCTGGTGGGCATTCAAGTTCAAATAGACCCAAGCACCAGAATCCAAACAGCCACCTTGGACTGTTCTCTACTAACTTGCATGACCAAAAAGAAACAGTTCCCCCTGAAGTAAATCCCACAAATTTGAGGTCATGAAGCCCACATTTATACCAATTGCCTCCTTCCACTTCCAAGTTTCTACAAGGCAGTGAAATCTTTGGACTTTACTTCCCATGACAGTCAAATAAAAGTTGGGCAGTTGGTTATTTGACCAGATTATAGTGTGGGTTTGTGGTACACATGTGTCTGTGCTTCAGGAAGAATCACGGTGATTTTTTATTCCTTCAAAAAGAGAAAAATGGAGGGACCCATGGCTCCAGCTGCATATGTAGCAGAGGATGGCCTTTTCAGGCATCAATGGGAGGAGAGGCCCTTGGTCCTGTGAAGGCTTGATGCCCCAGCGTAGGAGAATGTCAGGGCATGAGGTGGGAGTGGGTGGGGGAGCACCCTCAGAGAAGCAGGAGATAGGGATTGGGATAGGAGGTTTGCAGAGGAGAAACTGGGAAAGGGGATAACATTTGAAATGTAAATAAAGGAAATTTCCAATAAAAAAAAAAGAAATAGGAGACCATTAAATGAAATAAGATAGATAGACAAATGAAATAAGGAAGACAAGGCATCATACAGTTTTCCTTGTCTTGTAGGCAAAAAAAAAAGAGGGAGAAAATTGGATGGATGGATGGATGGATGGATGGATAGATGGATGGATGGATAGATGGATGGATGGTATCAGAACATTATTTATGAGTAGGTCTTAGATCTACGCTATGAGGAGTAGATTTAGGGAAAGTGAGTTTAGTTGAGTTTCTGGTACTGGTCTCTTTTGCCCTGATTCTTACTCCACACCCTCTGACCTCAACATTTCCCCATCTGTCGGAAGAGCGTGCAGAAAGCCACAGCGCCAACTGAGGAAGTCACCGTGTGCATAGTCACTTTCCTCATCATTTTGCAAAACATCTGACAGAAGGAGGAAGAGAGACGGCTCAGCAGTTAAGAGCATCTGCTGCTTTTGCAGAGGTCCTGGGTTCAGTTCTCAATACCTCATAGGGAGGCTCATAACAGCCTGTAATCCCAGCTCCAGAGGATCTGATGGCCTCTTCTGACTCCTGCATGCACATGGTGTGTATGCATACACTCAGGCACACATGCACACACAGCATTAAAATCTAATGGAAACAACTTAAGACAGGAGGGGCTTCCAGCTCAGAGGAAGCAATCTATCATGGTGGGAAAGTCACAGCACCTGGAGAGGCTCAGTCTATGGTGGTGGGAGGCTGTGCCACAGCTCGTTTAAGCTTGGCCAATCTGGAAGCAGAGAGCTCAGTTGGAAGGAAGGCTGTGCTTTTAACCTCCAAAGCTCACCCCTGTGGCCCACCTCTACCAGCCATGCCTCCTGCCACGAAAGTTCCCCAACATCCAAAAAGCATCAGCATCAGCATCAGCTAAGGTCCAAGTGTTCAAACACACAAGCACATGGGGGGACACTTTACACCCAAACCATGGTAGTATTAGGCAGTCATTTGAAAGAAGTAAACCTCCTTGAAGAACCCCCATAGTCGGTCACAGCAAGTCTCTGGAGTTCATTCTTGGGCTCTAAAGCTAAGCCAGGTCAAGACAGTATAGCCCTTTTTATATATGGCTCATCTGATGTATAACATGCATGTTTGATGCTGAAGGTCACCAGGACATCACTCCTCCCGGCTCAGCCCCTGCCACATACCTAATGCATAAGAAACGGTGAGGAGTGCAGGGGATGGTTCGAAAATCACTGGCCTTCACTCATTAAGTTCTAAGTCTTGGCTGATTGGCTGGCCTTAAACAAGCAATGATATCCCTTTGAGCTCCAGCTATTCTCTCTATAGACGGGTGTGCCCCAGTACCTCCTTCACAGGCTTAATGAACTAACAATCTAAATAGCCAGAAAAGCAGACAACTAATGCTAGGGTCTCCTTCCTCTCCTTTATTCATGAGCAACAAATAAACTTTCAATCAACATTCCCACTCTTACAGACGAGTCTATTCCGTGAGTTTTCTTTTTGATTGAGATCTTTCTGCCTTTTCTGATCTTATTTTGCCTTTGTGTTTCTCAGTGGGATTTTATGCTAAATTATCTCATTGCTTTCCCGTGCTTAATTTGATGCATTGGATTGATTGAGATCTTGTTGCTGTCAGATATTATGTTATTCTTCTTCATCTGCACTTCCTATTGAATCCAAAAGAATCCCATCCCTCAACAGATACCCTCAGATAGAAAAAAAAAGCCACTTACTACTTACTGACAGACTGTCAATTCTGTCAACTGTCAGCGATGCTACACCAATTAACCACACCAGAAAGAATTGTTGAAGCATGTCTAGCTCTGTCCTATTACTCGTTTTGTACTACTGTTATGAAGACGAAGTCGTGCCATTTAGTCAAGTTTCCAAAACAACAACAAAAACAAACCAATAGAGTAAGCAATGATTTCTAAATCAAGCATCTGGGCTACCTCCTCAGGCTGCTGATTTTGCTTCCCATTTACAACAGATTCAGAAAACTGGAGACATACCATATTCGAAGTGCAAAGAACTATTAGAAATGCAAAGGACTTCCAGCAAGGAGAATGGAGAGGCAGACTGTAAAGGTCTGGAGARGTAGAGGGAGTGTCTTGGTTAAGGTCACATGGCACCTAAGATAAAGAGTCTGAACAAGGTCTGGTGTCCAAGCTGGCAGGCAAGGGGCCCTCCAGCATACCCACATGTTAAGTACAAGGAGACCTGGGCTCTTTCTGAGTGACATCGCCCTAAAACCACAGGAAGTAGAACCTGATGATTAGTGTAAGCTTGAAGAACTGGAAGAGAAGCCACTCTGGCCTCCTATCTGTGTGTGTTAAGTCAGCACATGGTCCTCCTTGCTTCAGTGGGCAGGGATGAAGCTAAGCCCTTGACAGCTCTGCCAACTTAGCCATTAAAACCAAATTCTGGAATGCTCTGGCCATTTCTTTATGTTCATAAAAAGGTTCACTTCTCTTTTCCCCCAGATTCCCCTGAATATGCCTGAGAACTTCTAGGTGGGTCCCCTCTTTCTGTCTTTGTCCCCATCCCTTGACCCTGTCCCTTTCAGTCTCTTCTGCATGCCGTAGGCATGGTGGTCCATTTACAAGAAAGCCTTCTCTTCCAGACTTCCAGCTGCTTTCCACATCACTATTTACAGTGGGCAGCAACACCTTTCACAGACCGGTCCATGAGGCCACATGATCTGATCCTGCCTCACCATCACCATTATCTCCAAGGCCTTCTGTCCCAAAGCTGTCTTCTGGCTCACTTCACCTCGACCACTGAGCTACCCCACATCTGTCGTCTTTCTGCCTAGACTTCCCGAGATATCCCTGCGTTTACTCATCTTTCCCTCCCAGACTTGGTTCAAATAACACCTTCCTGGCAAGGCCTCCGGTGGCTTCCCTATAAACACTGCAGTAACCCTCCCGTGGCTCTCCTTGCTCACTGTACCCGCTTTTCTTGTCTCTGCGTTTATCGCTATCTGACACATGATGTCACTTAATGGCATATTTGTTTCTTGCTGTTTCCCCCTGCTATTTTATGTCTGATGAATTTCTGAATTTGCTGTGCCTAACACAACTGTGCCCTGACTCAGAGAAGGATAGAAACAGTTCTGAAAACTCAATGTCGAGTAGCATCCTTTTTACCACATCTCTCATTGAGATGGCCTGTTCGTTAACCCAACCACGGGTTCCCTGTCTTGAGCTCCCCCCTCTCCCCTCCCCCCTGCCTTGTCTCCCCCTACTGTGCACTCCTAGGAAAACCACAATTCCTCTTTATAAATTTCAGGTAGTTTGTTGATAATAATGTCTCAATTATTATTTTGAAATACTCTGTTGATCGTGTGGTCTCACCTGACAGTAACAACATTTTTTTATAAAAATAAATTTAAATTATGTTCACATTTTAAAATTTAAAATACTTTGACTTCTGGGCAGTGGTGGTGCACGCCTTTAATCCCAGCACTTGGGAGGCAGAGGCAGGCAGATTTCTGAGTTCAAGGCCAGCCTGGTCTAC
>BDUI01006011.1:70465-83193 GCA_002335545.1 Apodemus speciosus
GCTCGGAAAAATAATGGAGACGACGAGATCACACGGGATCTCGCCTTAAATACAGTTACRGTCTGCGTAAGACGTATCGCCTCCTGGTTGGCTGTAGGTCACGGGGCCAAATGACGCTACGGAAGAGGCGGAGACGGAGGCGTGGGGAACTTGCCGAGCACGTGTCGGCTAGGGTACGATCTCCGCCATATTGTAATGGCGGGCGCAAAGGTAGCTTTCTACATGACGTCACGGGGAGGCGGAGACCAAGACATGGGAAACCGCCACGCGGTGCGTGTGGGAAGCGCCATGTCGTAGGGGCGGCTTCCTACAGGTGGGTGGCAAGGCGTGAGCAAACACCAGTCCTGAACTTGGGAATGGCCGTGTTCACTCATTGCCCCCTCCCGCAATGAGCAGCCATCCATGTGAGAATGAGAGGGCCTGACCACTGCTCTGAAGAGGTGACATGTGATCAAGGGGCTAAAAGGACCCACTTAAATGCCATTGTTGGTGTTATGAGTACATTGTTTTCTATTTGGTGTGAGCTACATACTTCATAAGCAAGCTTTCAGAGTATGATACAGTAATGTTAACTCTCAGACCACTGCTGACCAGGAGACCCTTCGGAATTTCATCATCTTCCATAGCTGGAAACCAACTCCATACTACCTTTGTCTAAACATTAATTAGATGTGTATTGTACCCCTTTACTGAATGCCCTTCCTGTGCACAGAGAGTGAGCAAGTGCTTTGGGTTCAATTTACTCATTCTGTACCATTGACTGTGACCGTCAATTCTGAGGTTCTCCTTAAGCTCTGTAGCTAGAAAACTTTGCAACAGAGTGTTCCAACAGGCTAGCTACCAAGACACTCCTTCTGTCTCCAGACACTTGTCCATCCTGAGGCAGGACCTTCCAAGAGACCACAGAAGGAAGCCAACTGTTTTGATGTTGCATATAACCTATTATTATTGCCTTATGTCGTACCGGTAATCAAATCATTAGTAGCTTTAAATTAAGCAGAAAATTTGAACCATCTCAAGTACTCATCTTGATGGTTTGTTGCCTATAGCCTAATACAGAAGAACATCCACTCCCCAGTCAGGGTCCAGTGCACAAGCAGAAACTTGCAATATGTGGAACTTGGGGTATGTTGATTTGCTTAGTTGCTTCATTGCTTTCTAAGATGTGAGAGGATGTCATGTTCCCTGGAGCTGAGTTTTAGGTGATTTTAAGCTGCCCAGCATGGGTTCTGGAAACAAAATTCTGGTTCCCTATAGGAGCAACACAAGTTCCTAAGCACCAATCTCTCTCCAGACCCCAAACGAATAACGTTCTATTTCAGCATCTCCTTCTCTACCTTGGAACAAAGTTCCCAATGTCCTGGGGTTGTCAAATCCACATTCTCATCTGTTTCTTAACTCATGAAGTTTATTCATCAAAACTGATCCCTTTTTCTGATATCCAGGGCTCTCTTTATTATTCTTTTCTAACCTCTTTATTTGGACATTCATTTTTTGTTCCCTGTAGTTCTAGTATACATAACCAGAATTTGGCAGTGAATTTACCCAGAGCCCTGCATCCAACTGTAATGCTATTTGGTGTTATGTGGAACCTGTATCTCTATCTTTCTTTTGTTGTAGTAACAGTATTTAACAGAAGTTATACCTTGTAAACACATTTTTGGTGTGTGATATAGTAGCATTAATTCCAAGAGCACTGTTGACTAACAGATGGACCAGAATTTAATCATCTTCCATAGGTGGAAAACAACTCCCTACTCTGCTCCACCCCCAATCCCCACTGTCTCCAAACACTAAACTCAACTAGCTACATACCATATCCTTTTACTGAAGCCATTCAGTGATGCTAGAGAAAAAAACGATACAACCATCCTGTCAGGATTTCCTTCAAATTTATGGCCAAGAATCTTCAGTGAGCACTCAAATTCTCTGACATGTCAACTCCACTTGTAAATTCATTAGCCTGCTCCCACGATGCCTATTATGTGCTTTCTCCTCAGTCCTCAAATCTCTCTCATCCCCTCCCACCCAACTCTCAACTGAAATCCTTGTCATATATTTCATAGAGAAATATAGATGTAATCAGGGGCAAGCCATTTCGACTCGCAGCTCTCTGTGCTGTAAGCTTTCCTATGACTACACACATGTGCCCTGACCCCACCATGTTCTCCTCACACACTTGTCTTGCAAAGCAGGGTTCCCTTTCCTGAACCATCTGGCGTTTTGCTTGAACTCTGCTTCTATAGAATAATCACTGAAGTAGCATGTGTAGGTTGTTTATCACGGTCTCTAATCTCCGTTCATACCACACCACGAGCTCTGTCTCAGCAGAAAAAGGGCTCAGGCCACATTCTTCCTCAAGAAAACAGTCATGTTCCTATGGGTCAAGATCTTTCAGGAAATGACTTTGAATATCTATTTTTCCATCACCTTGGGCATATGTGTGCTGGCAAGAAAGAAGAGCTGGGTGATGCTAGATTCTCTTTTAGAAAAGTCCCCCCCCCCAGCATTGATCTAGATAAGAATATTTTTTAACAGCACTCCAAATGTATAGGTAGCAAAGGCTAAAGTAGATAAGACTTTATCAAGCTAACGGGCTTCTTCTAGAGCTCAAAAGACACAATCAATCAGAGTGAAGAGACAACTTACAAAATGGGAGAAAATATTTGCAAGTGATACATTTGACATGGGGAGGTGCTTGGAATACATAAGGAACTATAGACTTCAGGATCAAAATTATAAGAATTCAGCCTTAACAGGGCAAATAGGCCCAGAAAGACATTTTCCAAAAGAAGGCTCACAAATGTCAAACATATACATACATACATACATACATACATACATACATACATACATACATACATAAACACACACCTGCACACACACACACACACACACACACACACACACATACACATAAACACCACATTATGCACACACAGAGACCACAAGATCACTGGTTATCAGGAAATGCAACTCAAAAAATCACAATGCCACATCATTCGAGCAAAAATGGTTGTTATTCAAAGGAGGGAAGACAGCCTGGAAAGGACTTGGGGAAATGAAAATAACTGCACTCTGTCCATGGGAATGTCAGTCAACAGTCATGGGAAACACTAGGGAAGATCCCTAGAAGTAAAGCTCATCTATCATAGGAAACAGTACCCCTATTGCTGAGACTACAGCCAGAGCGAAGGAAGCTAATGTACCCAAGGACCCCAGCCTTACTTTCCTCCCTAGTGCAGCACTATTCACAGGAGCTAGGGATGGGAGCAAGAAAGAACCATCAGTTGATGAAAATATGGCAAGAGAAAAACCTTTCCACTTGCAACAACATGATAGAACTGGAAATTACTAGGTCAAATTAGGTAAACCATGCACGGAAAAACCTATGTCATGTGATCCTGTATGTTGAACCTGAAAATGTTGAACTTGTAAAAGTGCAGAGTAGAATGGTGGTTACCAAAGGCTAGAGAGGGCTCAGGGAAGGGCGGGTAGTCTCATGATACAAGATTTCATTTGGATGGAAGATATAGGTTTAAGTTGTATTGTGTGGATCATGATGGCTACAGTTAATAATGTATTGTTATTGAAAATCACTAAAAGAGAGAGTGGCAATTAAGTACTTTAAGGGTTCTCACCACAAAAGTATGAATACGAAGTCTTACAAATGTCAATTAGCTCATTTTGACCATTCTATGTGTGTCATCGTATGCGAAAATACACATCCATCTTATACATATACATTCTATACTATTCTATACTATGCATGTGTGTTATTTTTCTCAGTGCATAAGTTTTTTAAAGGATTGGGGTGTGGCTCACTCACAGAGCCCATCCCACTTGCCTCAAAAATGTAAGGCCTTTGGTAAAGTCTTCAGACCCAGTCATAATATTCACTATTCTGCTTTGTGATGTTTGTCCTCTCACATGTGACTACCACTAAGTAGTCTCTACCCACCATGCTATCCGCCATGGGCCTGTAGCTGAACATTTCAGCACTCAGGCTGGCCTCTCTAAGATGGGCGCATTGGGTCGTTGTCATCATTGTCCACACAGCTGTCCAAGATCACCTGACCCCTGTTAGAGCCTCTGAGAGTGAATGAATGATTGATGGCTCACATACCCTTCAAAAGACTTCGAGCTCTTATTATCCTATAATCAAATGGTTCTAGCTCCCACTTTTTCATGAAGTATAAGGACTACATTGATTTATACACGATCTCAAGGTTGCTTGGAAATACTGTACAGCACATATATTTTCTTCCACGGCATGGATCTAGATTATAAACATATGCTTGTTATCCCCCATTGTTGTGATATATGCATAATTGCTCTCTTCCAAGAATACTTAATCATCCTAAGTGCAGCTTTAAATAATATTACTTTGTATATCAGGAATCCGGCATCCATCAAAACAGCAAGGTGCTGCCTTGTTTATGAGACAGTGTTCTCACCCCGTAAGAACAACACCAGGTATTTACAAAGGATGTGTATAACTTTCATAGAACGCTGCCACATCACAAGCCTGATTCCTGCTCTGTCTACCTCACATTAAGTATTGTTTCCAAGACATGCTATCAGCAACACACACGGCAGAAGCTGAAGTTGACAGGCTAGACACAATGCTCTAGCTCCGAGTCTTCGAGTGCCCTGTATTCCCTCTGATTTGCTGTAGTTACTGGCATACAAACAGTAAATACTGTGCAATATGGACAGCGCCCTGGCCATAGTATTTGAAATAGACTCTTGCTTAGAATCCATGTAGGCAATATGAAAATTTTGCTCTTGGGTGTGGTCTGGCTTCCGTGATTAAACGCTTCATTCACACTCATATGTCAATCTATTAGTGTGCTGTTAATTCAAACGCTGCTGTGATGTATCTTACCCCTATTAGCACATTCATCACAGGTAGATGTGAAACTTGGACAAAGGTGTACATTCTCATTAACGGTGAGCGGCCTATTCATCTTACAGGAACGTAATTAATGTTAGTTTCCGTCTTTAATTTTTCACTGTTTGGCACGATGCATATTTAGCATTTCCCTTGTCCTTTATCAACTGCCTCCCTCGTACCACTCAGATCATCCAGAAAGGCTTATTTTTAACCAAATCCGATACTCCATGTTTATAGTATTTTGTCCACGTATCTCCTTAATAGTCGTGGCGCTCCCCGTACTGGAGGGGTTCACACCAGGGGACAGCTACAGAAAGAGGAAGGCCGTGTTTCCTCACCTTTCTTTAACAGATGTGATTAATGTAATTCACTGGATAAGGCATTAGCTGTACAAGCATGAGGACCCAAGTTCAGAACCCGGAACCCATGTAAAATCCAGACAGCAGGACACATCTGTAACCCCAGCTCGGGTGAGGTAGGGGGGGAAGTGGGGAACAGACGAATCCCTGGAGCTCACTGGAAAGCTGGTCTACTGCGGTTGGTCAGTTGACTAAGAAGCCATGTTTCAGAACATAAGGGAGACAGTGACTGCGGAAGATACCCACCACCATCAAGTTCTGGTTTCTACATACAAACATTACACACACACACAGCAACCATATCATGTGCACAGGTGTGAGTGTATTCATGAATTTAGACACACACACACACACACACACACACACACCTACAGAGGGTGAATGCTCCCTTGAGAAGCCCACGCCCACACTCAGTACACATCATCCTTCCGCTGAGTGCTTTTGTGCTAACTGCATGTTCAAATCTATGTTTCAAATCTCTTTTTGACTAAGCTCCAACTCTGCTTCAAAGGAAAAAGACTTAAAAGATCTTCCAAATACAGCATCAATGGGAAAAGCAATTAAGAAGTTCTTTTTTCTCAGTCTCTGAGCTCCTAACGGGTGTCAGAGGCCAGGGCGATGTTCACACAGTGATGTGGACACTGAGGACAGTTAGGAACTGCTTCCTAAGATACAAGAAAGAAAGGGCATTTTTTTTCAAAATTTATGCTTTGTTATGAGTTGCACAGATGCAAAAATACATGTAAACATCTAGAGTTCTCTTTACCAAACTGTGTAAATAGCATATTATATCTGAGAATTTATATAATCTTTGTAACAATCCCTTAGAGATAAGTCCTTTTACAGAAAGACAGAGAGGTTGAGTAGCTTGCCCAAAGCCACACAGCTATTGAGCAGGGGAAAGTAGCTGGGTGCTTAATCCCAACTGTGCTCTCATCTGTGGCTCCTAATGATAGTATACTAAATATACATTAGCTCTAAGCTGAGGTTTTACATTCAAAATCATGTTACCGTAACTTTTTACTTCATTCTAGTGGTATAAATGTATTGGGGGAAATTATACATTTGCAAAGCAACAAACTTCAATCTCCTCCAGTTGAGAAAAGACATTTTAAGTGACTCTATGCTCTGTACATCTAGACAAAATACCTGTGAGAAGTAAGTGTTCCGTAAGTAATTTACAGATCTATGTGATTTTAAATTCCAGGGGTTGGAGCTGGAGAGGCAGCTCAGTTGCTAGAGTCTTTACCTAGCATGCATAAAACCCTGAACTGCATCAACTGGATTATTAAATCCTGTTATGCTCTGACTCTTGCAGGACAAGTCTCTTGAACTCTTTCTCTCCTGCATGGTTTGTGAGAAGCGCAAGGGTCAATTGGGTGCGGTTGCCTCCCAATGAACCCTTGCGCCTCTCACAAACCATGACCTCTGTCACACAGTCCTGACCCCACCACCCCACACCTTATGCCAACAATGCCTCCTGCCTAATGGAGGTGAGAAAACTTCCAGAGGAGTGATCCCTACCTCAGCACCACATGGAGATCAGCGGTCCAGATAGTGGATAAGCCAGTTAGCGCAATCAAGGGGTCCTCTCGCTCCCGTGTAACCCACAGCCCGGAGCTGGAAATCCCAGAGTTTTCGGTCCCTGGAGCTGGCGTTCCCCCCAACCCCCCTCCCCGAGCTGGCATCCCGCCCCCCCAGCCGGAGCTGGCGGTCCTCGGAGCTGGCGGTCCTCGGAGCTGGCGGTCCTCGGAGCTGGCGGTCCTCGGAGCTGGTGGTCTTCGGAGCTGGTGGTCCTGGTTGCTGGTTGTCCTGCCGTATAAGATGTACGAACTACCCTTGTGGTTTAGTGACCTTCCCCTCTTGAGAAGCCATCTTCTACCTTTTCCTCTTTATTTGCTTTATTTTCCAAAGAGCTCCCCAATGGACTTTTTTTGTTTGTTTGTTTAAATACATGGAAATAACATGAAGTATTTTCCTTCCCTTCACGCATGGCCAGAGGAGCGGCAAACCCAGGAGGAAGGACCTGAGGCCTGGACCTGAGGAGAAACCCCTAAGGGGTAGAACATTCTATGCCAGTTTCCCTTTTTTTTAAAGAAAGAAAGAAAGAAAGAAAGAAAGAAAGAAAGAAAGAAAGAAAGAAAGAAAGGAAGGAAGGAAGGAAGGAAGGAAGGAAGGAAGGAAGGAAGGAAGAAAAAGGTGTCCTTTTGTCCAATTTCATACATTTTGAATAAAATGAGATATTTGAATAAATATCTTTGAGATAAACATAAATTACTGTGAATGAAATCTGGATTCAACTTCTTCTATTACTATATAGCTAGGACACACACACACACACACACACACACACACACACACACACCTACACAGAGCTCAAGGACTACAAAATCTTCACACATGCACAGACTATGTGCCTGCAAAACCGTGTTATGCCCACTGCAGCTCATGAGAGGGATCTAAGGCCGCCAGAGAAAGCTTCAGAGAGAACGTCACAATGTCACTGCTCTGTGCAGTGGACCTTGCTGTCCCTACTTCAACTAGAAAGTTACAAGCCATGAATCAATTAAAGACTTTTTGGACTCCTGAGGCTTTGTGTTAGAGACATTACATAAGCTGTCCTGTTTTACCGAGAATAAATGAAGGAAGTGTATGTTCATCTCGGCTTTCAGTAGAAGGAGGAAGGGGTGGCTGTTGGCCTGTCAGGATAAAAATGTCTGTATGTCCACAGCTACCTCTGCAGTGGCTCTCTCTCTGGTTCCATACAATGGAGCCCAGTATACCACGTCTCTGTCCACCCCGTACCAATCCCAAGGAATAATAAATAGCATTTGTTCTTGCTTAATTCACTCCCTAGAGGTTAACCAGAGCAATGAGATCTTGCAAACAGCCCTCAGGGCTACCTCTGGACCACGGGTCCCTGAAGGGAAGCAGAAACCCTTCCCCTGGTTTTCCCTCCATCCCAGGGCGAGCCATCGGTGGCAGTCGTGGCCTGTAGATGCAGCTGCCTGCAGATTCAGAGGAATCAATGTCTGTGTGGAGCTTTAAACCAGTGTGCGCTGCGCACCAAACCCTTTCTTTCCTCTGTCCCAGAAGAGGCTTCCCTGTTGGAACAAGGCTTGAAGCTTTGTACAATCAAAGCCTTTGATTAAATCTGACCCGCTCCTTCTACTTGCCGTAGCATTGTGTGGCCAGGGGGAAAGCCACAGGACCACAAAACAGCCCAATCTGTCGCCAGGTGGGCTGTCAAAGCAGAGCTAAACACACGGTTGATTTCAAGCCATGTTACATCTCCACATTGCAAAGCGATGATAAAGTGAGCCGGTAAAGGATGCCCGCGGGTGGACATTTCTCACAGACAGAGGCCACTCTGCCTCTGAGTGGGCTGTTGTCCTTCCCACTGAGAGTTTTTAAGCCACTTGGGGACAGCGACCATTTGAACAGAAAATTGTTCCTGTTTCTAAATGATTTAGGAAAGAAAAAAAAAGGAAAGACGTTGCTTTTCTGACATCTAACCTATAGTATACAGACACAGCCAAAGGGTTTGTAAGAATTAACTCAAAGGCGTATTTGTTTGCTCTGTCCGTCCCCTGCTGAGTCTTCATCTTCGCGCCTTATGTCCATCTGCCCACTCTCTCCCCACCTCCTAGCCCTCCAGAGAGTCTAGGATCCCTCTAGCTCCCCACTTTTGCCGGAACCCCACCTAATCCACCTTCTTGGGGCCTGTGTTGGGTACACTTGAAATTGGGGTCCCTTAAATAATCACTCAGAATCCCTTAGGGGAAAGACGTTGCTCATGATCCCTGGCAAAGTACAAGAAAGGACRCAAGTGCCAGTCCCCGTTCCCCACCCGCCTCCAAAGTGGCCCCAAAGCCTTCAACCTTCAACGCAGCCAGCTCTCCCCACTCCAGGTGGCTCTTGGGTGACCAGTTGCTCTTGCTCAGTTGTTTTTCCTAGCACTGGTGAGGTCTCCAGCCACTCCCCACCCACCCACCCACCCACCCCCCAACCTCCACCCCCACCTCAGGGACTTACCAAAGATCCCTTTCCTGTTGGATGTTTTATTCTCTCTAAAAGCAGCTGAAGGACAAGGGCCCCTATCCTTCTGGCCACGGCGTGTGAAGCCTTGTATATGGGTGTTCGCAATCCCCTCTGCCTGCTCAGCTCTGGCTTCCAACACCATCACCACTCATCTGCCTCTCCTTGATTATATCTGAGACCTAACCAAACAGTAAGTCAGCGGAGGGACTGAAGCATCCAAGCTGCTACAGGTGGTGAGGAGCAGGAACTATACAAGGGTCATAACAGAAGTAGAGGGCATGGGTATTTATACTCTATCTCCTCTTGCACCCCACAAAAAGCTGAGATAATTATTGTARACCCTCAGGACACCTGAGTCTTGCACCCTGAGGCTCCAGAACTACCTCACCACAGGCCACAGGGAGATGGGGGCCTACCTCCCCATCTCCAGGATCAAGTGCCCCCATCCATGGGAGCAAATGTGATCTGCAAACAAAATGGAAGGGTTTCRCGTGAGTTCAAGTTTCATTTCTTTSATCCGTTGTGCTAAGAGTTTCACATTAAAATGTAGGCCGGCTTTTGAATATTGGAGTGTCTGGAGAACAACAGAGCCACGAAGGATACGGTGGATGAGAGCTGTGTCTGAAGCACACTGAAGTGAAAGTCTGTTCTAACCCCTTTCCCAACGGGAGGCTGCTCAGTGTCTTCAAACACTGTCTAATTCATTAATATTATTCAGTGGAAAATATTCTCCCCTTTCATTTCTTATTAACTCRGTTTAATTTTCATGGAAATCAATTCTTTTTTAGTTAATTTAAGAGGAACATCTCATAGCTTTCTAGTGTAATAAGTGTGTGTGTGTGTGTGTGTGTGTGTGTGTGTGTGTGTGTGTTTTAATATCTGCAACAGCTAAGTTGAGAACTTAGACATTTTATTATCAGAGATGTTTTTCTTATAGCTCCACCTGCGGTTCTTTTGGTTATAAAAGATTGTGCAGCGCTATAAAATGGCCCAGACTTATATACATTGGAAATTTATTTCAACGACATTGGTTCTATTCATATTGTTTATAGAAATAAGCCAGGTAAGATTTTTTCTTACCATCACTTTTAAAAACATAGGAGGTTATTGCATGCCTGCTGAGGGAAGAAATAAATGTCTGAAATGATATCAGTGGGGGAAAGCTTATAAAATTTTAATTCTATTAGTTATGTTGTTGAGAAGGTTTTTGTTGTTATTTGATTGATTGGGGGGGTTGGGTTGTTGTTGGAATTGTTGTTGTTGTTTTAAAAATAAAAGGTCAGAAAAGGCCACTTCCACAGTATGAAATGCTTCTGAGAGAAGAGTTTAATGGGGTGGRTTAGAGCATCAAGCACTATGGTWCCCCATGTTACCTGTGGCATTTTCAAGCTATGGGATCATGTCACTCCTACTTTGTACTTTTTGRCCATCTTAAAAAACCAACAGACAAGACAATTCTGTTCAGGTCTAGGATCTGATRTAGTTAGGTCTTTGTGTTATTTTAAGAAAGAGACAATACTTTTGCCCATTTATTCTTAACACAGTTTGTGAACCATGGTAGGACACTTCCTGAGGACCCCTGAGCTCCTATTGTATTTATTCAGGATGTWAAGAAGGAAAGAGAGAAAATACCTTACAAAGAATCATGGTGATCCTTTGCCCATGGAGACCCTGAGTGGTTGGCTTGAAGGGCCTTGCAAAAATCTGAATCCTGGTTAAAAATAAGCCCCGAYAGAGCCYGAACAGAAAATGCCAAAATGCCTTGACATTAGTCAAGCTGGCTTCTACAAATGCTTGTACATAATAATGAGATAAAATATTAATAGCGATTATTTTCAGAAGCACAGGACAGCTAGGCCCTCAAAAAGAGTAAGGCTTTTATTGGTAAGGCATTTCATTTAAACATCGAAATGTGGTGTAATGTGAAGTATGAAATAAGTTTTGAAAGGAAGCTGATGATTAAGAAGAAATGCAGTGGGCATTTAATAAGTGGAGGAACCACAAGATAATTAACTGGCATGCATAAAGATTCATGCTTTATACCAAAATTTTAATTTTGCACATAAATGTGCCTGATGTAGGCAGCATTTAATCACCTAGCTGACAGGAGTAACTACTTTCATTTAACCTTGACTGAAGATCATGAATTCTAACAGGTTTAATTGGATACATCATTTAACAGAATGAACAGAGCAAATTTTTCTCAATTCATAGGTTCTGATTGACATGCACCAGCAATAAGGCGTTGCGCAATTACAGCTGCTCTGTGATCCTGCCCTGGGCAGCAATTGCTATAGTGACGTGACACTCCCGGATGGCTGGGGCGCAGAAACTATGCTGAATCTCCCCTTGTTTTGAAAAGGCCAAGGCTTCTTCCTCTTCTTCATCATCATCTTCTCCTTTTTTTTTTAAAAAAGAAGAAAGAAAGAGGGAAAGGAAAAGTAAGAGCCATGGAAGAGGGGAAGACAGTTTGGGAAAGAAAGGGGCTTAGACAATTTCTTGCATATTAATCATAGTGACGTGCACATTCCGTAGGGGAAGGGGTATGTCTTGCTATCAGCCACATGGAAAATGGAGAAATAATGACATTATCTTTTATCTGTTTAGCACATCTCTTTGCAGCATGTCAGAAAAGACTAAGTTAAGCAAAACAGACTGGGGAGGAAAGACCTGGAAGAAATGGTGTAGGCAAAGGTGTGAAGCAATGGGGAGAGGTGTGAAGCAATGGGCAAAGGTGTGAAGCAATGGGGTCTCTGTCCACCACAGTCCTATTGGTGGGCATCAGGGACTACTTCCTGGGCCAGGGGGACAACAGAAGATAGGGCTGGACACTTTTGTACTTATGACTTCTCCTTTGCCTCGCTTAAAAAAAAATCCCAAATTAGTTACAGGCATGGAGGAGACAGATCCCCAACAAAATTATAAAGCCCCTCCTCCACACATGTGCACACATGTGAGCGTSGGTGCATGCATGCATACATGTATGTATATGTGTGCACCCATGCACRCACATGTACAYGTGTACACGTGATAGCATATATTATTGAAGCCAAGCAAACTGCCCTGAAAGTTAAATCCTCCCCCAACCTGCTACAGCTGTCTCTGTGAACGTTCTAGAAAGAACCAWATCTATACCCGAAGACATATTATGCAAGTTCTCTTAGTTTCAAACAGGGAGGTGAAAAATTAAGACACAAATCATCACAAAGACGTTCCCTTCACAGAGCAAACATGRCTGGCTCCCTTGCTGTTTCCCTCTAGCTTTCTGTCCATCGCTCTGGCCAGTAAGTACCTCAGCTCCTGCAGGCTCCATGGGTGTGTTTGCTACTGATGAGCATTGACGCTATTGATGAGCATGGATGCTATTGATGAGCATCGATCCACTCATTGGTTCTTGTCACACTTCTCATCTCCTCTTCACACCACCCCCA
>BDUI01006013.1:45444-60254 GCA_002335545.1 Apodemus speciosus
CACACACACACACACACACACACACAGTAAAGCTGATTGGGGCAGGAAATAAAAAATGAAGGATACATACATATCATAGTTAATTTACAAACAAGATCTGAAAGGAAACTTTTATGTTTACAAGCTCCATAATAGTTTTAAAACCAAAAACCTTCAGCTTTAGTGGTGTTTTATGGTTCCTTGAGAGTGATGCTCATTGGGAGTAAGACTCTTTAACAAATCAATGATAAAAGAAAGAAACAATCAAGATGTTCTTACAAACTTAAAAGCAGTATCCTTTATAAGAAGAGATTGCGAGTTAGACAGCGCTAGGCAAACYTTTTAGTGCTGTTATCTGTGCCTGAGGCTGGAGAGGCTCAGAGAGGTTCTGTAACAGATCTGATGCCCAATGGATGAGAGCCCCAAAGGTGCAGCGGATCCTGACAAACATCCAAGGTGACAAGATGTAGGACAGAGATAGTGATCCTAATCATGGATAAACACATATGTGTGTATGTACACATGCATACATGTATGATAATAGTTTCATTACATGCTTGGGTATGTATGAATGCAAGCATGCCTGTGTGTATCTATATATGCACGCACACACACATATCTCTTGGAAATCTATAAGATGAATTAAGTGGAAACACTTCATAAAATAAGGACATAAAGGAAAAATAAATGAAAGACATGATACTAAGCTATATTTTGTGCTTAACTCTTAAGATAAATGTCACATGAGTGTAACATTAATGACAAACAAGAAGTATGAAATCCATCAGAGTAAGGCACATTTATTATTAAAGAAAGACATATTGATTGATTGATGTAGATAGAACATTCATTGTTTATACAGTTGATAGCAGCGTATTGGCTGTTTTATTCAGTTAGTATTAGCTGACTCATTCAGAGCTAACTCCAATATGTACTCATAGGAAGTGTCCTATGACCATGATGCTGTCTTCTATACATGTTTAGTGGACATTTCCATGCTTACACTCACTAATACTTAGCATTATTCTGGCGATGCCTGCAGTGTTCTGCAGAAAGCATGTTATGCAAGTTTGTAAACGTAGAGCAGGAGGCTGTACTACATTGTCCATGAAATTCATAGGCCACACTGCTTGGTTTGTAAGTACATAGAGTCTGTTCGAATATGGATGAATTACCTAGTGACAAATTATTAATTTGCATTATTATAATCATGTAACATGACTTTATTTTAAAAACCATTCTGATTCAGATTTTAAAGACATTCTGATGATATACTTTCAGAGATATCTGTTACATGTTTGTATGTAGAAATTTATAAGTTAAAATATAAATTACTAAAATGCATACAAATCCTTAGTTGTAAACATACTTCCCACTTCAAGACTCCTTAATCTTTCTTTCATGAATGCCACCCTGCCAACTTTCTAAGAAATTATACATATAAGGTGTAGGCAATGATGGGGTTGTAAGATCATATCCTTGTGCTAAAAATACTGTTTTTCTATTACAGTCTCTTAGGAACTGTTATTGACTCACTGATACGTTTGTTCAGTTATCACTCAAATGCAGATCTGATGCAAGTCTTATAGATTTCCAAGTGTATGAAAGTTTAGGACACAACAAAATGGCTTGCCTAGTATTTGCTGTGTGTTTTATCAGTCCGTGGAAGCTGAGATATGATGCTTCTCCAGACATTAAGTGCTATGATCTATTCCAGGAAAGATAACTCCTTAATTCCCAAAGTGCCATCATCTATCTCTCTTCTTCCATCTGTCAGACTAAGACATGGACTAGATTCGAATTAGTTTCTGATCGATTTAAGTCTAATCAGAAGGTAAAATGTTTACTTAAGGAGGACTTTGGGGGCTTATAATATTTTAATTRAGAAAATAAGAACAAAACATAATTAATATCATGAAAAAATTGTACAAGAGGAAGGTTTTTTGGAATACAGATACTTAGGCAAATATAGAATCACCCTCCTTAATTTAACACAGAACAACAAGATACATTTACATAATAATATTGAACATTTTGTTATCAATATATAAGCATACACAAATGTGTGCTCAATAGAAGTATGATTGAGTATATTCAGATCAACATTACCATATTATTGAATATTTGAGAATGGACTGAAGTACTTTTGCTTTTTAGTACAAGTGTGTGTGATTCTGCTCCTTTTATACACTTTCAATTTGATTTGTTATAAAAATACTTTGAGTATAGAAAATGTGCATACAGTCTCAGAAGGGGTCCTCGAGCTTCCTAATCTGCATCTCCTTAAATGTAGTTCCTCAAGTTATCATGATCCTCAACCACAAAATTTTTTTCATTGCTACTAGATAACTGTAATTATAGTACTGTTACTAATCATAATGTAAATACTTGATGTCCAGATAGTCTTAGACAACCCTTGTGAAGGGTCACTAGACTGCAAAGGCATGGTGACCCATGGGTTGAAAACTGTTGCTTTTCTTCTGTAAGGCAAAGGACACTGTCAATAGGACAAAACAGCAATCAACAGATTGGGAAAAGATCTTTTCCAATCCTACATCTGATAGAGTGCTAATATCCAATATATACAAAGATCTCAAGAAATTAGACTCCAGAGAACCAAATAACCCTATTTAAAATGGGGAACAGAGCTAAACAGAGAATTATCAATTGAGGAAATGTGAATGGCCTAGAATAACCTAAAGAAGGGTTTTACATCCTTAGTCATCAGGGAAATGCAAATCAAAATGACCCTGAGATTCAGTCAGGATCATTTCAAAAACTCAGGTGATAGCAGATGCTGGTGAGGATGTGTGGAGAAAGGGGAACACTCCTCCATTGCTGGTTGGATTGCAAACTGGTATAACCACTCTGGAAATCAGTTTGTCAGCTCCTCAGAATATTGGACATAGTTCTACCTGAGGACCCAGCTATACCACTCCTGGGTATATACCCAGAAGATGCTCCATCTTGGAATAAGGATGCATGCTCCACTATGTGTAGTTCCTTATCTTGTGACGATACATCTGTGATATTTCTGCCCTTCCACATTTGCATGTTCACTGATATGATCTTTGTTTAGGTCTTGTTTAGAGAGACACTTCTAGAAGACACAGTTCCCAGAAGTCTTCCTGATCCTCTGGTTATTATAATCTTTCAGTCTTCTCTTCCATGAGGTTTCCTGAGACTTGAGAGTGAGAGTTGTACTGTACGTGTATCTATTGGGTCCAGGATTTCCATTATTTTTGATCTCTGTACTATGTCTAATTGTGTTTTTTTGTAAAGTTGTGTATATGCTGTGAAATGGAGCTTCTTTGATGAGGACTGAGAGCTATACTTATCTTTGTTATAAAGATAACATGATAGAATATAAAAACTACATTTCTTTTCCTGAGTACTGTTCATTATTTTACAAACTCAGCTTAAATTTAAAGAAGGTTTTACATGCAGAAAATCTCAACACATGTTTGAATTCTGTACTTATGTTCAGGGAAACAAATTATCCCCAGTTCACAAATAACTGAGATTGGAGACTCAGTAATGTTTTCAAAGGGAAGATTAAAAAGCCACAGGGCAAGAAGCGATTATCACTGAGATGTAGGAGTGATTTTGTTTCAAATATCAGGCTCAAAGTCACAGTGATGTCGACAGTAATAATAGGAATCTTTTTCTTTTTGAAATAAAGTCCAGCTATTTGGAATGTTCAGAACAAAGACATTTCAACCCAAGAGAAAAGATACAAGATCTTATTCATGTGTATTCCAACTAGCTCATTGTCTTTTTTCTGAAGATCATTATAAGGGCTCTGATTCAAGCAGAGTTGTAGATACGATATACTTTATAGAGCACAAGAGATTTAAAGCATAATTTCTCCAGTTTATAGGATATCTGTATTTCATATTACACCTATTAACACTTAGTAACCATTTTAGAAATATTTATATAATATTTCCATATCTGAAAGTTATTGTTCAATATGTTATGTTAGAAAGCTTGCTGGAGAAGATTTCTCAGATTTCCACAACTTTAACTGTCTTGTGAAGTCTGTGACCATTCATCTGATCCTATTCAACCTTTGGCGTTACTGCTAAATTTATGATCCAAAAAGGACATTCCTCCACACACAGTGAGAAAAGATTGAGGTTGATCTTTATTTAAGCACCAAAAGCTATGAATTTAGAAGAGGACTACCCTTGAAAGTCTCCTTTGTTCCTAACTACAGTTAATGCTATCTGTCCTTCAAGAATTGGGGACATCAATTTTATAGTTATTTCCAAAAATAATTTTAATGCCCAACATTAATAGTGTAACCTATACCGTGAACATTATGACTGTTCACAAGAACAAAAAAGCAACAACCATACATTTTAAATATTAAAACAGTGTCAGGGGAGAGGGATCATTTGTACAGTACCTCCTGAGCAAGCACATGGTTATGAGTTGGAAGTCCCAGACACCAGTTAGAGTCATGACAGTGGCCATGTGATGTCAGAAGTGGGGCAGGAGATTATGGATTCTTGAAAATCCTTGGCCTGTCAATATCAAAGTTCTTTAGCCATGAAAGATAGTGCCTTTTTAAAAAAGTGAAAAGTACCAGATGTAAAAGACTTCTCCCTGTATGTTCACATAGATGCAAACACATATGCATATATAGGTATGTATTTATATACATATATGTATTTCTATATATCCATTTCTATAGCTCATATAGCTACACCGATTGGTATCTATACCACAACAACACAACATCCACTCTAAACTTTAAAAGTCAAATATATTCAGTTGATTAAAAGCAAAGATATCAAACCCTAATGATGTCTCAAAAAATATTGTACAGGCTTTCAAAACATGACAAATTTTCAGTTTTTCATCTTTTGTTCTACTACTGTGATTAAAATAATATTATGAACTCTACAGAATGTAGAAGGATGTTATA
Organism: Apodemus speciosus; assembly: GCA_002335545.1. Lineage (NCBI taxonomy): Eukaryota > Metazoa > Chordata > Mammalia > Rodentia > Muridae > Apodemus > Apodemus speciosus. The sequence continues at coordinate 50,357 of BDUI01006013.1, forward strand.
AAATCTGTCTTCCCTAAAATTTATTTAAGCAAAGACTTCCTATAATTTTAGGATATCAAATATACAAGATAAGTTCTAAACTCTATGAAGTATTATTTTCTAAACATCAACTGGACTCTGTCTCTTGTTTATACTTGTATTTTATTTTTTTTWAAAGACTCTGCCTTATAAAAGGAAAGTAAGTGATTGAGGAAAAATGACAGCTATCTAAGTCACCACGGGCCTGAAAGTGGATACAGCCAGCTGTGTGTCACTTTACTTTAACTTTTCCACTCAGAGGCAACTTCAATGTAACCTGTATGCATCAGAATGCATCTTTATGTTTGCTTATATTCTGTAGGGGATTTTAGATTCTATACCATCAGTAGTAAATAATGATCTTATTCATGATGTCAGATACAATTTTTAATTTTTTTCTGCTTTAAAAATGAGACGATATCATGTTCCCAGACACAACAGGGGATGAATTGTGTCTGTTTATATAAGTGTTAGAATGTAACTTTTGTAGCATATAATTATTTACAAACACACAAATATATGCACCAGGATTACTTTGGAAAAAATGCTATTTTCCAGACTTAAATTATAATCTACAAGTACAATATGAACTGTATGTGTTCCTTAAGAAARCATTCAAATTTAAACAATATTTCAAAAATGCAAGAATAGAGAATGCTTGTATTTCCAGAGATGTGATATTTTTCATAGCACTTGGAAAAAGATCAAATGAGGTATGCCTCTTAGCAATGCTTGTATGTAACATGTAGTGTTCTTTCATTGCCTGCCAATATCTATCCCTGTGTCTTCCTTCCGACCAATCATCTACTTACCAATTTGCATTTATTTTATCCTATTATCCACATCTACCAAAGTTTTGCCACTTATTAATGAATCCAGGATCAGATGCCATTCCAGTAATCACATGAGCAAATGAATTTTTTTTGCTATTATATTGACAGACAAGGAAAACATTCCCATATGTACTTTGTTTCTTCTTTCTGATCAATTTTATGAACTTTTACTAGAACAGTTACAGCAGTTTCTGGGAGTAGAGATTAAGTACTTGCTGAACAGTGTCACTATGTGGTCTGTTTGTGATTGTTTTTATATCTGGATCTTTACTCACATTTTGTGTATTGTGGCTGACTTTCTCTTATTTCTGTAAGACTTACCAAACACACACACACACACACACACACACACACACACACTCACACATACACATACACACACTCTCACACACTCACATACACACACAGACACACACTCACATACACACTCACATACATACACACACACTCACATACATACACACACTCACACACACTTACACTATCATTATGAGCAAGATTAAGTTCATTGGTATTTCTCTTTGATCCTTTGCTAAATCARTTCTTATTCAGCTGCTTCCTTGAGCCATAGGCTGGCTGCTCAGGGATGCTCTGGGAATGCTTGTTGTCCAAGGTCTGTCATGTGCATCTTACATTAAGTAGTGACAGTAAAAAGAAAGCTCTATTTCTTCAATGACTCTAAAAGACTCTTAATGTTCTTTCTACTACAATAGCATGATATACTTAATAAGATCTAGTTTAAATATGTAAGCAAAATAATTTCTGATGGACATCACCATATTTGTTATGGAAATGATCATTTGTAAGACCTTCTGGGGCCAGGTAGTGGTGGTACATGCCTTTAATCCCAGCACTTGGGAGGTAGAATCAGGCAGATTTCTGAGTTTGAGGCCAGCCTGGTCTACAGAGCATGTTCCAGGACAGCCAGGGCTACACAAAGAAACCCTGACTCAAAAAAAAAAAAAAACCTTCTGGCCTATTAATTCATTAATGTGAATTAACGGTACTTTTTCAAGGCTTTGAAAATGGGTTGTATATTCTTTTCTTTTGTTCATGTTTCTTTCCCTAATATGGTATATCTTCAAATGGTCAACTGGCTTGAACCTGTTTTCAGGATTAAATATAATTATGACCTTGAGACTTTTTTGAACATATGGGGAAGAAAATGCTTTGTGCATATTTGGGTATAGTTACATAAATAGCTGTTTAAATTCCCCTTTGTTGCTTCCATGGCTTGAAGACCTAACTTATAAAGTATTATGGAGCTCTGATGTAAAAGTGTTTTTTAAGTAGATACATGCTCTACAATGGGATTATAATTTTATTTTCCACTAATAATTATTATTAAGATAAATTCAACAGAAATGCACTTGGTCTCTGGTTTACATAACAGTCATTAGTTAAGATGGGTTCTCAAATACTAGGCACCAATCAAACTCAAATTCTGTTTTCAAGGTTGACATGTCAGACACATATGTTTCAGAAAGTTATCCTTACTCAAAGGAGGCATCTCTTCCCAGTCCTTAATTCCATACTTATGCTAGTGACTTATATATGTTTACTTTAATAACAGTCATAATTTAGTATAATTTCTAATTAAATTGCTGCAATTATCTCATATGCAGATTTTGTAAATATGATGAGGGGTAGCCTACTTTGTCACATGGGTTTGTTTACTAGTAAATGAAATTGGAAAGGACTCTTGCTGAGTTGTTTTTTCCACATTTCTGTACATATAATTTATAGATGTGAAAATTCTGCTTGTAGATTCAGGAACAGCTGTTCTAGTTTAATGCAGTCGTTTCATATTTTGAATGCTCTGTAAAATCCTACATTCATACTAGGCAGCATTTAACTGTGAGAAATAGGTTAAGGCCATTTCAGATAGCAAGAATTAAAGAATATAAGAAACAAGGTGGCCTACAATGTGAAATGTTTAATCCTTCCTCTTGTGTTGACCTTGGTGGAGCATGAAGGGTAGGGTCATGTTCCCCAACTCAGTGGTGATGTCAATTTAACACTTTTTCTTTTTCCACAACATCCCACAAGAGAAAACTATGTAAAGGCCAGATTTTTGTTTTATATTTGTTCAAAATATGTAAAACCAAAAATTGAGTCTATATACTGAAAAAACTTTGTAGGTTCTTGGGTTTCTCAAATATGTCAAATATTTTTGAAGAGAAATATTACCTAAATTTCTGTCATTAGATTAAAATCAAATGGGAATAACATTCAAATTACTGTAAAAGTGCTGCTATGGGCTATTTACATTAGGGCTTCTATCATTAAAAAATCTTAATAGGTATCTGAAACCTTCTACAAACCACATAAAATACATATTTCCTTCCTTTCAGTAACTCATTTTACAGTAAGGCATTTACATATCAAATATATCACATTTACATCAGTGAGAGTATGTCACATGCATTTTAAAAGTTTAAAAATGAAACATCTAATTGTGGAGTCAGTTAGCAATAAAAGGTGATAGTTCTCTCCCCAAAAGAAAGAGTAAACATATGCAACTCCCACTGTGGTTAAGAGTGCAGCAGAATCAATGCAGGGAAGTATCTCATTGCCTCTATCAATATGACTGTAAGTGACCATAATCATATGCATCCTTAGTTTTATTTATTTAAGTAGGTAAATTTAGTCACAAAAAAATTGTTTTTAGTTTGCTGAATCATCTGCTTTCATCTTTGATTACTGAAGTTGTTAAACACTCTCACCAAATACAGACTAAGCATTATCCTTTTTTAAAAAATTTACTGAATGATGTGAATGTTGAAGAAGAGGAGACATTACCAGTACTTCACTGACCCATTGCTACCCTTACAAGTGGCCCGCATGATGGGAAAAGGGAGTGGGCCATGGGAAAGTGTTCTGGTGGTGAACGAAAGCATCTTCTTTGTTCCATTTTCATTCACTGAATCATGTTTAGTTCACTTTCATGAACTCTGTAATTTTTTAATTATAATTTCATAAAACATCAAGGGTCTACATTCCACACCTGATGATGATTCGTCAATGTTGTTTTTTTCTTCAATGTTCTTGTCATCTTCTAAGTCTTATTTTTAAAAATGTTTTAAATGACATGTAAAAAGATTTAGGACTTGCTGCAAAACTAGGCTACTCTATCACTCTTTGTTACTCTTCTATTCTGAATTATTGTCATCAATGCACAACATGTTTAAATTTAAGTTTGACAATAATATGGACTCTTTGGCAGAAACCCAGAAAAATACCCTCCTCCTTATGCAAACATCATTTCTTATGAATATACCTTTAACAGTCCTGATTAAAGATCAATCAGCTTCAAAAAACTTACAGTAAATGTTGCCTATTCATGTACTGATTTTTCTCAAGTCTGTATAGTTCAAAAAGAATTAGAATGGGATCCCATCTAAAGAGGACATAGCTGGTAGGCCAATAACTTAAGTACCAATAGGGAATAGGAAAACGATTAATTATGTGATAGTTTTTAGAAAACCCTGCGATTCAGTGATTTCTGCAACACGTTTTCCATAGTGGTGGGAACATGTTCTTGAGGATAAAAGTTACTCACTAATTAATCATTAAATTAATAAATTAATTAGTAGCAAAAATTCCTTTTCTGCATGAAATTGTATATTATGAATTCCACTTCAGTTTTTTTGACAGTAAAGAGAATCACCTTATCTTATTTCGTTAAGACAAAAAATTGTAATGGATGAGAATAGAATATCAAATCTTTAAGAAATTTCCAGATTAAGAATGAGCCTAAATTCCTCATATGTGAACCTATTTTTTCATGGGTTATTTTTTTTTCAGTTTTTTTTTATTGGATATATTCTTTTCATTTTTTTTTTTTTCAGTTTTTTTTTATTGGATATATTCTTTATTTACATTCATTTCCCTTTTCCTGGTTCCCCGCCCCCAAATRTCCCACATGTCCTTTTCCCTCCCCCTGTTCCCCCATCCACCCCTTCCCATTTCCCTGTTCTGGTATTCCCCTACACTGATGCACTGGGCCTTTCCAGAACCAGGGTCCACTTTTTCTTTCTTGTCGGACATCAATTGGTATGTGGATTGTGACTTTGGTGTTCCAAAATTCTAGGCTAATATCCACTTATCAGTGAGTGCATGCCATGGGTATTCTTTTGAGACTGGGTTACTTCACTCAGTATGATGCTCTCCAGCTCCATCCATTTCTCTAAGAATTTCATGAATTCATTGTTTCTAATAGCTGAATAGTACTCCAAACTCATTTAATGTAATTACTTCTAACACAGAGTAGGAAGTTAGTTTAACTTGCCATTTTCAAATAATAAAATGAATCGTTATAAAATAATTCTGTGCTTAAAGTATTTACTTTATCATCATTACTGTGATCCTTTTGAATTATGTTTTTTTAAATAAATTCATGATAATGGAAACTTTTAAAACCATAGGTTGGTAGTGGCCTTCATAAAATTTACATTCAGAACCCTCTCGGAATATTGATCACATTAATTTATATGTTTCAAATGCTAGTGAATAGACTACATATCCTACCCTGTACTAGAATTAAATCTGTGACACTACACCAAAATTTGTCCTCTGAAGAAACCTAGGCAGTTGTATGTTCCTCATTTTTAACTACAGAGCCCTAGTACAAGTTCTTTGCAAACAATAGGGTYTGAAGCAACATCTGTGACAAAAGCTAAATTGTGTGCCTTACATATAAAAATTGCAATGCTTGGTGTTAGGGAATGAAAGCAAATACTTTTTGACTAATCTTGACCAACCATACATTATAAACTATTAAAACTTCCTTTCATTTTGCTTGTATATAATACTTCTCTTACACAGCAGAAAAGCTTTTAATTTGAGTATTTCTGATCTTACTACGCTGTATTGGCCAGGCAATATTTTCTCATGGTTTTTTATTTATTTTTTTTTATTTTTTTTTATTTTTTGCCAGAGATAGACTACCTCTGCCTGAGCTAGAGCCAGAGATCTAGTTCAGGATTTAAAGTGCCTATGATCACTTGCTCTACATTCATTCTACCCTTACTTAYATAACCTGGACTCCTCTCAGAGAGCAAGGCAGGAATGGGGCCGCTCCCAGGCAAAATCAGGCTTAAACGTCCTCTACTCCATAGAGACAAATGTCCTGTCGTGATAAAGCCACTTAGGCGTCTAGTTTCTCTCCAGAGAACTGGCTTCTCAGACACCGTGTTACAGGCAGTCTGCTAACCGAGCAGATAGGCTGGGAGACTGCTGAGGCCCTTCCTCCCTCTCACGGACTAAAGTCCTATCAGCAAGCCCCACCATGTCAATAAACTAGCAGCCCTCAGAACCAGTTTCCTGGTCCTCCATGCCTGCCACTCCCCACCACTGCAATAGTTGTGTTTGATTATTTGTATTCACTCCACTGCGGCCCCTTACCAATTCTTAGTACATGTAAAATTCCGTCCTGTCCCGCCACAGACTGAAAAACACTGCGCAGTTCTGGCAATAAATTTTAAACATCTTCGTGTCAGGTTAATTTAGAAAGATTAAAATTATGATATCATTCTCATTTATAGTATTTCATTGAATTTTAAAAACCTCCATTTTTATTTTTCTATTCTCATTCATAGTATTTAAATATAATTGCAGCACAATGTCAAAAATAAAAAAAACATTTAAAATATATCAATGTAATACTTTAAAGATGGAGTCTACCAAGTACATTATACTTTTAGAAGAAAATATTTCATCCATCATTCTATGTAATTATATTTCCAGTGTACATTAGTCAATAAATAAATACTCATATATCCATATTGTAAGAACTGCTAAAATAATAATAGATAACTGCTAGTACCTATTTTGAGAAATAGTTCATGGAGTGAAATACTATAATTAATGCAATATTATATTTTTCTTTCACATGACTTAAATGTAATTTCATTTTCTATGAAATGTAGAGCCCTTGATGGTGTATGTCGCATTTAGAAGTTATCAGAGGAGAGCGTGATTCGTCCTTGGATTTTTCCTGGGTAGTCACCTTAGAAATCATTGTTGACCATCATGTATAATGGCCAATGAGCTCAATGCCCTTGGTATTCACTTCATCAATAAAAGATCATAGCAGATGCAGACCGTATTGAAATGTGAACTTGGAGCACTTTTTCCTTGACAGTTAAATGTCAAGCGAGAGGAAACACAACAATAAACACGGTAGCATAACCTTTGTTTCGGAAGGGCTGGTACATGTCTGATGTCGCTCGCCGTGTCCAGCTTGCTTTAACATCACGGCACACACTTGGCATATGAGAGAACCTTTGGAAGAGGAATGAATGATGCTAGTCCAAGACTTGTGTGTAAAGGGAAAGTGTGCTACATGAGACACAATTAGTCCCATTTATGATTATAGTTTATGGGTTGTTGGTGTCAGTTCATTAAAAATGTACTGAACTATCAACTCATTTCACATAGGCCATTGAACAGCAATAAAGTGGTATCAGCTTTTCTCCGGGATGACTTTTAGCTGGATTTGAACCAGTGACTCATAGAAAATAGGCTGTGTTCTATTGTCAGTCTATAAAAGCATTTTATAGAGCTGYAATGCATCTGCCTACTGAATTTGCTTCTAGAGGCATGCCTGCTTCTTGCAATATACTCCGTAAATTATCACTTGAAAAACACAAATATTAAATGCTAGGAGATGGTTTTATTATACGCTATCTATTTGAATTTTATCTGTTTCTATGTATTAGTAATGTCATTTAATCTCTATAAAAGTAATCATGTGTGGTATAATACTGGAAGGTCTTTTCGTTGTGAAAGAATGGAAATTACTTTTAGTACTATAGTATTCATTTACCAACATATGCAATTCCCTACAGCTTACATTTCACCCTCACATAGCTGCACATATTTTTGTATCTCATGTATTGCATCAGCCAGAAGCACACTGACCATGAAAACTGAACTCTGGTCTGTGCTAGAATGCAGACTTTTGTTGTACTAAAACACCGACTTTCACTGAAGTAACTGTATGCACACCTTAGCTCATTATGTAGACTCATAGATGCAACACATGCCAAAGCACTATGCTAAATACATTTCTACTGAAATGTCTTTTAAAAATAGGCTCGGAGTAAAGCCTGAGAGCCAGTGAGAAAAAAATTAGCTCATTAATATCTCCCTAATTCTGTTTTCAAGTTTTGAATAAAGTGATTTCCTTCAATATCTATCAATATCAGCATACCTTTGCTATTCGTAGTAATAATTTTAATTACTTTTTCCAAGACTGGTTTTAATAAAATATAAAACACTTTTCCTTTGATGTTACATTATTATTTGTATCATTATGTTTAATAACTTAAAGGGCAAACTGAAAAATCAGCCTATACAATAGCAACAGTATGCCACTGAATATCTCTAGAAAGCAAAGTGCCTGAAAAATAATCTTGAACTGTTCAATTTAGGGGCTAGAGAAATGGCATAGTGGCTAAGAGCACTGACTCTTCCAGAGGTCCTGAGATCAACTCCCAGCAACCGTTTGGTAGCTCACAATCATCTGTAATGGAATCTGATGCCCTCTTCTGGTGTGTCTGAAGATAGCTACAGTGTACGCATACAAATATGTCGAATCAAAGAATTATCTCCTCAGTTCTGTGAAGCAAATGAGTGCAGACATTTGGGAATTGTCTATAATTTCTCTCATGAGTCCAAGCACGTGTCTTTACTTTTCTTATAGTTTCCCCAAGGTTTTACATTAGTTTTATGTCCTTCCATCATTAAAGATGAACATTTGTTTTGGTAACTTGCCAGTTGGCCATTGCCCAGTAAATGCAAGTAATGAACGCTGGCTCTCTGTTCCTAGTCTTGAATATGTTGGTTTTATACTATGTCATGTATGTGCTGTAAGTTTTGAATCTGTGTTCTACTGAGCATGAGCATGGTGTCGGGGAGAAGCTAGTGTTAACTGCGTGTCCTGTGGTCTTCTTTGTAGTCTCAGCGCCGTGTTACCTTTCACCTCCCGGATGGCTCCCAGGAAAGCTGCAGTGACAGTGGTCTGGGAGACCACGAGCCGGTGGGTAGTGGAACCCTGATCTCACACCCTCTTCCTCTGGTTCAGCCACAGGACGAATTCTACGACCAGGCCTCTCCGGACAAGAGGACCGAAGCAGATGGCAACTCGGACCCCAATTCTGGTGAGTTCTCTTTCTGTCTTCTTAGCTTGCTGCTGTTCTGGTTGAGCTGTGAGCTGAAACTTGTCTAAATGGTCACCCTGCTCTGCCAGCAAGGGACAAAGGGTTGTACCTGCTGTTTTTATTGCTATAGTTCTTCATGTAAATGTAAGGTGATATGTTTGATATGTTGACCTTTTAAACGGTATGGTATTCTTTTTAGTTTCTGATACATTAAGAAAGATTTTAAAATGTTCAGCTATAATTGAAAGAAAATTTTTGTTTATGGTATACTCTGGTGTCAAAGGAGTCACAGAACAGATAGTTAAAATTGGTAAAAAAAATACAGTTCATTAGAATATTGTTAATGATATGTAATAAAAATATAAATATGATTTTGGGCATGTGTACGTGTAAATATATATGTCTGTGTTCTCTGGCATTCTGTCTTCTAAGGAACTATTCGCACAGACTAATGATGACTGGATGTGATTTAAATCCATCTGGAAAAAAATGAGATAATTCTTTCATAAATTCTTATTCATGTTTTGTGTTTTGAATAATCTAGTTTTGTATTAGTTGGTTGAAAGAAATGTATCTGGCCTAAAACCTACGTCTTCCAAAGAGCCAAGTCTGACCTTGGGAATCGTCCTTCTCAAATATTCCCTTTAAAGCAGTGCAGAATTCTCATGCTGAAAGTCTCCACCCCTTTGGCAAACCTGGATCTGCAAAAAGATTTACATTACAATTCAAAACCKTATCAATGTTAGAGTTCTTTAAGGAATACGGCATATTTTTATTGTTGGTGATCACAAAAACACAAGGATCTGTATTAAAGGGTCACAGCCTTAGTAAGGCTGAGAACCACTGCTCTAAAGGGACTTCTTCTGCCTGTAAAGGAGATCT